>CM021104.1:404761074-404838559 GCA_007115665.2 Sequoiadendron giganteum
GCTATATTGTACTTGAATCAAGCTCTCACCACAGTCCTAGTATTAATATGGAGATCACACAAATAAAGCAAATGCATTGTCTACCTTTTAAGACAAATTAATACTCTTTTATACAATCATGCATCACCTATGCCTTATTTACTTCATGTAACTTTTGGACAATCAATTGCAAGCATCACACAATAGTTTGTCTAACATGACTTCTCAAAGATTGAAGATAAAAGAGCAGAATAATAACTTTATTGATCTAACATGACTTCACAAAGATTAAAGATGAAATGAGAATAATTTAATCATGCCTGGATTAAGCTTTCCTTAGGTGATGATGGTTTGTCCTCGCAGTATTCTAGACTACAAAGTTTCTTTGTTCTCTCTCACAACAAAATACTCTTTCAAAGAAATTGCTCTTACACAAACAATGGTCTCTCAGAGATAATGGCTTCTCAGAGTAATTCACTTCTCTCAACAATAGCTTTCTACAACAATTCACTTCTCACAACAATGGCTTTCTACAACAATTCACTTCTCACAACTAGAGAGTATGTATAAGGACACTCAAAATGACAAAGAGATTGATCAAGAATTAGAATGAATAAGAATAAATATGAATGCATGATAATGAGTATGAATGAATATGAATAAGTGATAATTCGCAACATTTGAAAGCCTTTATATAGAGTCATGAAATGCAACGCATTTCCTTATGGGAATGCATGAAAATTGACAACACATAGTCAGACTTATTCAAAGGCACTTGGTGGGTTTCCAAGCCTTCACTGAGCACTTTTGGAAGTGATTGGACTTACCTTTTAGCCAACAAAACCAAAATTGTTCAACTGTTTATCAGAAATCACCACTTACAGGTAATTCCCCAAATATGGTGCCAACAAGAAGGTGATTCATCTTGCAGAGAAAAAGTCTCGGTTAAATTTACAACAGCTATAGCCTCATGAGTTGCGTCGCCCCTGTTCTATAGCAAGGTTGATTCTTTCCTCCAGGTGAAGTGCACTTCACAGGCATGTGAATGCCTCTTCTGCCATTTTTCCTTTTCATGGGAAAAACTTCAAATATTTCAAATCTGACTTTATTAAGTCAATAGTTATGAATCGAATATTTCTTTTAAACTTTAGAGAAGTCCTTACTCTCTTTCGATTTATTCCATGATGAAAATAGGACAAGTCGATTTTCATTATACTTAGGAAACATTCGATTTCCAAATATGTGATGAGAAATGGATAAACACTAATTTCCATTTATTTAACTATTTAATTAAACTCATGATGGAAATAAGAAAGGTCGATTTCCATATTACTTAGGAAATAGTTCGAATTTCCTAAGTACATGATGACAAATAATTAAATATTGATTTCCACATATAAATCAAATACAAATAGCTCCATTTTAATATTTAAAAAGAAAATATTAAACGTTAGGAAAATAAGTCGATTTCCTAAATGAGATCAATTTAGATAATAATTCATTTTTTCATAAATTGAGAAATGATAATTAAATCAATGATTTGATTTTCCAAATAAGAGAATTAATATTAAATTAATTTAGGAAATAATTATATATATTTTATTATATAAATTTAATTATAGTTCTTAAATATATTAAACATATATATATATATATATATTTAAATATGCAAGTATTCATTTATATATTTATTTTAATATAACTATAATATATTTATATAACTTTTAATATATAATTATGCATATATATATTTAACAAATATATATTTATATTGTTAGCCAGTTAGCATATCCAATTTGTATAATCATACATATATATGTAAATTTCCCTGGTAATAATAACATAATATTATTAATATCCACACATTACTGGACGCATGCATATATACATACATATACCAGTATATTCCCCTTGGTACATGTATACTATATTGATACATTCATATGGCATATCCATTAGCCAACTTACGCTTGTATCGACATGTCTTATACCTACGGATACGTGTATATACTATACACATGTATATATACTTACTTCAAATACATGTATCCATTCATGTTACCATCACAATGACCGTGAACAAATGCAAGGAAGGACCTCATATAAAACACACAGAAACAGTCAAGACCTCTACTTGCAAAACATACAAACTATGGATGACTTACCTTAAACTTGTACAAACCTAACTTGGTTTACTCAGTTTAAGGTGAAGTGTGTGTATGCTCAATTGGTTTTCGTTACCGGTTAACCGACCAAGCTCCTCTCCCAAGTGATACTTCCCCTCCCCCTGGAGAATGAAACTTTTCCTGCAACCACTAGCACATATCTTTAGCAGCATCACATATATAAACATCTTTAAAGTTAGAATAACTATACTTCAATAACCATCTATTCATATATGCAGTATTTCACCATGAATAACATCAACTGAGACAACATCAAATGAAACAACATCAAATGATATAACATTCATATTGATAACAAGGTACATACATCATTAATTCATCTCGAGAATTCACATCACATTCACTTTTACCGCATCTAGTAATAGTAAATAGTAACCTCACATTTTGGGATGTAACATACTTCCCCCCTTGTGAATCATCGTCCCCGTTGATATATAGCCTTTCTACATACACTTAAAGTCAAATACAGTTTTACTTACTATTCTCAAAATACGTAAGATTTACAAAGCATTCATCCTATGTAGTAACCTTGTCCTTCCTAGACCTTGCTTTGAGTGTCCTTACTGTTGCATAGGGAAAAATTGTATGCCTCACACATACTTACTCTCCCAAGAGTTTTATTGCACATTCACATCCAATATATAATAATAACTATACATAGTGATTGGAAATCATTAGCCCATGAATTCATCCTAAGTATAATCCCAATAGAAAAGGAAATGTCGAAGTATTGTACACTACATCATGGGTCCCATCCTTTCCCTTTGGTATTTACACCTTTAGACAACTCATAAACCGAGTACGTCCATCACTTACACATCCGTTTTACTTACCATAAAATACTTTCTCTTGATTACTTGTCCATCTTGAGCATATCATTGCTTTTGGACACCTATCAAATCTTGATACTGCTTCACACTTAAGCTTTGTATCGACAAAGTTTCATTGATCACTTTGATCTATTACTCCTTTTTGACATTCTATCAAGTTTATGGTTTATCCTATATCTAAGCTTATTTTGGCTTATAGAGTTTTCAACCTTTCCTTTTCATATAATGGTCTAAACTTCATTATTGAAGTCTATAAATCATTCGAGATTTAATTTACCATCTTGACTATAATAATATTTTGCACATTCGCTCCACTGAATGTTTCATAGTATGATCATGGTTTACACAACCCTATCATTATTTGCTAAACTGAAATAACCTTTCAGGATTACTAAGCAACTACTTGGTCGCAATATATTATTTTAGGACTAAAATCCTATAAGTCAAGTTTCTGAAAGGCGTTGGTTACTTTGTTGAGTTTGTCCACTTGAACATTATGTTAGTTCTACTAACATAGACATATTGATTTGTCTTGTGTTCTACCATTTCCTTCTGGAATCTCAAGAGAGTTCACATGTCCTACCTTTGATGACATTTGGTCTTCATTTCGGGGTATACTAGACTTTATCTTGCTACATTTTGTGCAGCTTCTTACTCTATCTTTTCTAGATTATAGTGGTTCCTCATTTGACAATTCTGTTGTCGTTTCGATGTCCTAAATTTGACATTTCTTTCCTTATTTCATTCCTAGATCTTCATAGGTTCTTTTATATCCAATAATAGTCTATCCTTTGACTAAGTGAAAACCTATTTTGATTTCACACCATCATTAATTTCCATGTAATAATGGTTATAAGTTTTGCGGAGACGAATCTCATCTATCGTAGGACATCCATACTATGGATTTCTTTTGTCCTTGGATGGTTTTTTTAAAGATGCAATTCATCTTTTAACTCAATCTAATTTTTCCGATTAAATCTGGTACTAATTTTTGAGTATTAATCCCCGTTCAATCACGTTGATCTCTAGATAATAACAAATTTAATTGCATATCTAATCATCAAGCATGAACGCTTAACTCTATAATTTCTTAATCATATAGGAGAGTCTCAACTTCGATATATCCATTATGAGCACAAGTAACAATTTTGATGTTCTTCTCCGTAAGATTTTCAGCATTTCTTGCTAAGTGAAAATTCTATGATGTTCTGTCATGACAATAGATGCTTCCTTTTGAAAGTGGATCTCTTTTAATATAAGAGCCACTCAAAGTAAAGTTTGGTCAATAATACGACTTCCTTTAACTTACTAGGCATCCATCCTATGTTTCTATCCATATAGAGCTTCATTAACTCTAATGATTCTCAAACACATGGGCGAATCTCAAACCCAATATTCCCTTCCAATTCTTAGGATAGAGTTCTCAATTGTTGACTGGTCCGTTGTTATAGAATCTCTCCACTCTATACATCCTAGTCAAGACCAAATGTACAACTCAGACAAATAAGTTATTTCCAACTTATATGTGTTTAAGAGTAATCCAGTACATAACCCAACTCAATAGGTTAAGTCTTATCCTATTGTCTCTCTCTTTATTTGAATGAACTTCTTGTCCCAATTAGGTTATTCTTTAACCCAAAGTTTCATTCAAGAGTAAGGTAGTGATCAAGTGATTTAATCATTCTCATTAAGAGATTTTGATATGATTCTCTTAACATCACATCCTACCTTATCCTTCACTCCATCTCTATGGCTTAAATAGCTAAACCTTTTTCGTCCATAAGTTTCTTCGCATAGTAAGCTTCAGTGTCAAGTTGTTTTATGATATGGATATATTTCATATAGAAATAACATCGTTATCTAAATTCTTCATATAAAGTGTATAGGAGTATAGAGACACTTTCTTCCAATCAAGAGTATCTTAGATATTTCCTTGTCAATCCCATAGACAATGATCTTCCTTATCATGACCAAATTATCTGCCTATCCTTTTCTAAGGTATTGATAATAATATCCTTTGATCTTCAAATCAAATAATCATAAGGTATCTAGGTCATAGTCCTTAACCTTTCCATTTATCCTATTCCCTTATGGTCATAAAATGTATGACTTAAATGTCCTTATGACTTGAAAAGAAGTCATTAGTTCTTCCACATTGAAAACATTCTCACGTTTTTGTCGGGTGGGGTACTTATCTCGAGTCTTCCTTACCCCCCTAGTGTTTTTGCAACTTTTGTTCTACTTACGTTGAACTCCTAGCAATTACTTGCTTCTTTGGAAAGGGTTTGTCATTCCTTGTTGACTTTCCATTGCCTTCTCTTGCCTTAATGGCATACTTTAAATATACTCTTTCCTAAAGTTAACTTCTTCATTGCTTTCTATCTCACAGATTTAGCATATTGGATCATCTAGTAGGAGATCTAATGAATAATCAACATTTTTTAGGAGTTTAAGAAGAACAATAATATTCCCATTTTCTTTCTAATATCCTTTTTAATGGAGGGATATCCATGCTCACAAACCTCTTTTGTTGATGTACTTCTCAACTAAGAGTGTTTCTTTCCTTGCAACTTCTAGTGTTCTGACACATAGTGTCATGTTGCATTCCATTTCCTTTTGGTACCACTAAACATATGTTGATTTTCGTAATTCATGTTGGTGAGTTCTATTTATAACTCCAACCTACCCAAGTACTATCCATACCTGTGTTCAAACCAACCTGATTTACCTTTTCAGGCTTCCTTCTCTTAATCACTTTTCAAGTGACTTTATTCCAATGCTTGTAATATTATTCTCTCATATCTTTTTACAGATACCAAAGTTGTTTGGTCTCTTTTTCTCGTTTTAAACAAAACTCCAATAATCTCATTGATTTTGGTTAGTGGAATCATGCCCACGTTGTTGATTACTTTGCTTCTAACCATTTTGGTCTTCTGCTTTTTCAAGGTACTATTTTCTTACAAGATCCTATCTTCACACAAGAGTTTATGTCATGAGTTCTCCTACCCTTGTGGATACCTCCTTCGTTGACATCCTACTTCAATCTAATTCATACCGACTTGCATATAGATTTGTAGGTGATTCACCAAATACAAGGGTTCTTGACTCTTTTACAATTGTAAGTTGCTACAATTAAGGGTTTCCACATTCCTTCTTTTTTCTCAGTCATATAACTATACTGTAGGATAAGGTGTGTACTGGTTATTCTTCCTAACCTTCCTACATAACTTCATTGCATAATCTTCCGCAATCCTAGGTATTGCCATAAGTTGTTGGTTTAGGAATTTCAATTTCAGGGGTAATTCTTAACTACTCCCGACTTTCACAAATTACTAAGGTTCTAATCTTCCTATTCACTTCTCTAAGTTCTTTTCTCTTGCCATTGTGGCACAAGAACTTTTCAACCTTTATCTTCTGATAAGGTTTATGCATTGTTGCATAATGAGCTCATAGGTTTTAGTGCAGAACCTGGTAACTCCGATACCACATGTAACGACCCAATCCTTCGGTAAAATAAAAAAATTCCAACTTACATCAAAAGAGTAAATAAACGTGCTAACAAGTCATTGCAATATAATTTTTCTTTCCTTTATTGATAAAATATGAACAAGATATCATAATAGAATTACAATAAAGATTCCATGTCATTACAATAACTTCACAAATACAAGTAATGGTAAAACGTACCTTATCTAACTTAGCTCCAATGAGCTTTAGAACAAATAGTAGTAAGAAAGTCCAAGAATCCGCCTTTCAAATCTTGATACTTCAGTAGCCTTCAGAGGAGGAGAAGCATCACTTGGGCACTTTTCCGCCAACCACATACTTATTATGCGGTCCCCCGCACATCTACCATTTCGTAGATGACCCTCCCTTCAACGAACAGATTGGTAGAGTAACCTATACTGTTAACCAATTGAGCATAATGGTGTGTCCTACATAACTAGAACCTGTGCATTTGACAAACTCTCGCTCTAGCATGTAATACAAAATCACGGTGAACTGACAATGTAATCATCGCCCAATCTAAGAGGATGTAGGTACACTTCACTACTTTGATCAAAGTGTTTCATATGACATTTCTATTGAGGGTCAACTGTCACATACACTATTTAGGGTTGATTTGACTTAGGACTATCTTACACTACACATAGGTCTTTGTCTTCTAATGGGTAATCCGTACCACAAACATCTTACATCATTTTGTACTACTAGAAATGAATCAGCATAATCAAGTAATTCACATATCCCCTCCTATACTGGAAATGAATATTTCCTAGGAGTTTTTAGCTAGCTTTACTGAGCTAAACTAGTAACTTAGCTAGCTATATTGTACTTGAATCAAACTCTTACCACAGTCCTAGTATTAATATATGAGGCAACGTGTACTCTCCTTATACAAAGATCACACAAATAAAACAAATGCATTGTCTACCTTTTAAGACAAATTAATACTCTTTTATACAATCATACATCACCTATGCCTTATTTACTTCATGCAACTTTTGGATAGTCAATTGCAAGCATCATGCAACGGTGTAATATTTCATTTGTCTAATATGACTTCTCAAAGATTGAAGATAAAAGAGCAGAATAATAACTTCATTGATCTAACATGACTTCACAAAGATTAAAGATGAAATGAGAATAATTTAATCGTGCCTGGATTAAGCTTTCCTTAGGTGATGATGGTCTGTCCTCGCAATATTCCAGACTACAAAGTTTCTTTGTTCTCTCACAACAAAATACTTTTTCAAAGAAATTGCTATCCCACAGATAATGGCTTCTCACAATAATTCACTTCTCTCAGCAATAGCTTTCTACAACAATTCACTTCTCACAACAATGGCTTTCTACACCAATTCACTTCTCACAACTAGAGAGTATGTATAAGGATGCTCACAATGACAAAGAGATTGATCAAGAATCAGAATGAATAAGAATCAATATGGATGTGTGATAATGAGTATGAATGAATATGAATGAGTGATAATTCGCAACAGTTGAAAGCCTTTATATAGAGTCATGAAATGCAACACATTTCCTTACGGGAATGCATGAAAATTGACAACACACAACCAGACTTATTCAAAGGCACTTGGCAGATTTCCAAGCCCTCACTGAGCACTTTTGGAAGTGATTTGACTTACCTTTTAACCAACAAAACCAAAATTGTTCAACTGTTTATTAGAAATCACCACTTACAGGTAATTCCCCAAATATGGCGCCAACAAGAAGGTGATTCATTTTGCTGAGAAAAAGTCTTGGTTAAATTTACAACAGCTATAGCCTCATGAGCTATGTCGCCCTTGTTCTATAGCAAGGTTGATTATTTCCTCTAGGTGAAGTGCACTTCACAGGTGCGTGAATGCCTCTTCCGCCATTTTTCCTTTTCACGAAAACAACTTCAAATATTTCAAATCTGACTTTATTAAGTCAATAGTTATGAATCGAATATTTCTTTTAAACTTAGAGAAGTCCTTACTCTCTTTCGATTTATTCCATGATGAAAATAGAAGTCGATTTTCATTATACTTAGGAAACATTTGATTTCCAAATATGTGATGAGAAATGAATAAACAATGATTTCCATTTATTTAACTATCTAATTAATTTCATGATGAAAATAAGAAAGGTCGATTTCCATATTACTTAGGAAATAGTTCGAGTTTCCTAAATACGTGATGACAAATAATTAAATATTGATTTCCACATATAAATCAAATATGAATAGCTCCATTTTAATATTTAAAAAGAAAATATTAAACGTTAGGAAAATAAGTCGATTTCCTAAATGAGATCAATTTAGATAATAATCCCTTTTTTCATAAATTGAAAAATGATAATTAAATCAATGATTTGATTTTCCAAATAAGAGAATTAATATTAAATTAATTTAGGAAATAATTATATATATTTTATTATATAAATTTAATTATAGTTCTTAAATATATTAAACATATATAAATACGCAAGTATTAATTTATATATATATATTAATATAACTATAATATACTTATATAACTTTTAATATATAATTATGCATATATACATTTAACAAATATATATTTATATCGTTAGTCAGTTAGCATATCCGATATGTATAGTCATACATATATATGTAAATTTCCCTGAGAATAATAATATACTATTATTAATATCCACACATTACTGGACGCATCTATATATACATACATATACCAGTATATTCCCCTAGGTACATGTATACGTATGTATACTATATCAATACATTCGTATAGCATATCCATTAGCCAACTTACGCTTGTATTGACATGTCTTATACCTACGGATATGTGTATATACTATACACATGTATATATATACTTATTTCAAATACATGTATCCGTTCATGTTACCATCACAATGACAATGAACAAACGCAAGGAAAGACCTCATATAAAACACACAAAAACAGTCAAAACCTCTACTTGCAAAACATACAAGCTATGGATGATTTACCTTAAACTAAACTAACTTGGTTTACTCAATCTAAGGTGAAGTGTGTGTATGCTCAATTGGTTTTCGTTACCGGTTAACCGACCAAGCTCCTCTCTTGAGTGATACTTCTCCTCCCCTTGGAGAATGAACCTTTTCCTGCAATCACTAGCACATACCTTTAGCAGCATCAGATATATAAACATCTTTAAAATTAGAATAACTATACTTCAATAACCATCTATTCATATATGCAGTATTTCACCATGAATAACATCAACTAAGACAACATCAAATGAAACAACATCAAATGATATAACATTCATACTGATAACAAGGTACATGCATCATTAATTCATCTCGAGAATTCACATCACATTCACTTTTACTGCATCTAGTAATAGTAAATAGTAACCTCACATTTTGGGATGTAACAATCTCTATCTGTTCATAATTAACTCTTATTTGGTATGCTTACACTCCAATACAGGTATTTCTGCAAGAGGTAACCTTAAATCATTTAGAGCACTCCATTACAATTTCCATAATTTCTGACCTCAATTTCTATGCATAACATTCTCTCTAAATCCTTCAACTACCACAATGTACTAAATTGCTTATCTTAGATGAGCATGAAGCATAGTGTTCACAACGGGTGAATCTTGGCAAGGACTCACAGACATGGTTGTTTGGTAGCAGCAGACTTATGAGTCTCTGCTGTCAGGCTTCACAAAATCTGACAAAAGCAGAAAATCAACTTGAAATTTTTTTAAGAAAAAACATCAAAAATAATTTCCAGGGTATTATATATTTTTTAATTTCCAAGTCTACGCTGAGATTTGGTGCCAAATCGAAGTCCAAGGCAAGAAAATGGCTTGCCAGGTCTGTGCTGATTCCACATCTAAACACTATACCATGAAGCTTTACTCTAGTTTTTGGAAGAGATTGACCGATCAAAGAGGACTAACCATGACACGTTTGAATCCAATGAAAGAAAACCCACACTTTGTGAGTGGTTAGGAGAATTTAGATTTTGATCTGTATTTCGTTCAAAAATAAGATAGTATGTGTATATTCAAGTTTCAACAAAAACTCCACATGTTGACATTACAGCTTAATTTTGTGGATTTTATTCAGAAAAAGCTGAGGGCAGAAATACAGCTCCATCAAAAAATCTTACTTTTGAAGCTAATGAAAAATTATATGTATAATGAACTGTAAAAACACTTACAGCAGTTGTCCGCCTCATCAACTAAATAAGAATGATCTATTGATTTATTAAAAATGTTCTCAAGCAATTTGCAGACATACTCATTGCTTCCAATCATCTGCTGACATTTCCATATAAGAAAATGATGCTCAGAACAATCAATGACAACTATTCCTGAAATAGAACACGCAAGCAGTTCTCTTTCTTCAGAGTTTATGAATTCTTCCAAAATACACGAGCCATCCCATTCAAATGTATAAACAACAACTGCGACAAAAAGAGATGAAACATGCACATCAGTTCATAATGATATATAAATTGCTCTAATCTACAAGATCCATTTTGTTATTCTCCATGTCAACTTACAAATTATCATGTTCTTAAGAGAAATAGTGGCATAAAATCATTATTGAGAAGAAGCTCGTTGAGTATTGGACTTGCTCAGTGAAGAAAACATCAGGTTGCCAGAGAATAATGCTGCTTTATCTGCAAAAGAAAAAAATGTTCAAGGTGATGCAGTATTAGATATTCATGTTAGAAAAACATATGAAGTCAAAATCTAAGAAATTGAACTTTGTGTACGTATGCCTGGAACTGCACATTTTCTATCTACATCCTCTGTTGTCTGTTGCAATATTTCTTTTCATGACAGATAAATGGGGGTTATAGTCTGGTGCCTCAACCAAAACACAAAAGGTGTAATGTCCCCTTTTTGAGCGTGCATGAGAGTTTGGTGGTTTAGCCTATCCTCGAGTCCTCGTAGGCTAATAATGGTGTTTAGAAGGCCCAGTGTTGGAGTTAGCTAGCTCTTTAGTTGGCAGTTGGCAGTTTTTTCATCTCCGGATCCTTAGCTTGTTTAGAGGTTATGATATTCGGGGTGTTTTGGCTCCGTTTTTATATACTTACTATTTATAGTAAGTCAGTGTGTTGATAGAGGCCAACCTTACAATTTATAGTAAAGCACCCTGGTTAGCAGTGAATGTAGTGGGCTACCTTTTGGTGAAGTCATAATTGATTTACGATGATTAATGATGGAGTTATAATATTATAATTATTATTAAAGTTATACTTTAATAATAATTAATTATTGAGTGCATATCATTAATGAATTAAGTGGACTTTATTTAAAAAGGGGATTTAAATGCTTTTAAAAAGTATACTTTATAAAAAATGTTAAAAGTGTTATTTTAAAGGGGAGATATAAGTGAATAATAAAGTATACTTTATTATTATAAAGTTGTGTACCAAAAAGGAGGGAAAAGAAAATGAAATTGAAGTAAATTAAATGAGATGAAGTCAAATGCAAATTGAATATTATAAAAATGCATTTTTAGAATTCATTTCATTATGATTGATCTTTTTCTCTCGACTTGGCTTTGTGTTTTGGCTTTGGAGGTGAAACCTAGGGTTTTGCTGTAGTTTCAATCTTGGAGAACGTAGCCTCTCTTCGATTGTGCTTCCTACAAGTGAGAAAGATCACCCGAGGTCACATCCGATTGTGCAATTAATTGGTGGCTTCACACGGAGGTCACATCCGAGCTTCATTGGAGAAGAATTTCAGAAGTTTACAAGGTTTTGAAGATTAATCATTTGATGAATTGAGATATACGCTGCTGTTACATTTCCAGCTGTTAGAGCTTTCTTCATTTGGCACGTGGGAATCATAATGGTGCAGATTTAGAGTATTTATCTTCAGAACTAGCAGGGGCTTTACATAGCAGATTGAAGACAACCTGTTTGAAGCTTCATTAATGCTTGTTGTGCTTTCATCTTTGGCACGTGGGTTTATTAGAAGCTGAATCCTTTATTTTATGCTGGCCGTACTGCTGTTATTAGCAGGTCATGTAAGTTTGGTGACCAAATGCCTAAGGGTCAGGGTAGTAAACATCACCTTTGAGGGCGGTTGGGCATGTATTAACAGATTTGTGCATCAATAAGGTGGAGAACTCTTAATCTGCAGATTGGCGTCCATGGTAGGGTTTCTTGATTGCTGATACACACTTTCTAGAATTGCTGTTATGAGGTTTCAGACCTGCATTTGAAGTATATGAATTTCCAGTTATGATGTCCTTTAATTATATCAAGTTTCCACAATCCATATCAATTGACTTGTACACGTTTCTGGATTAGATTGCGTAAGAGTTTTTTGCATCAACGTTTTGGATCACACTTCGTGATCCATCATCAGGATGAAAGAGCTCAAGGAGAAAAGTGATGATGGATCATGGAGTGTGATCCGAAACATTGATGCAAAAAACTCTTATGCAATCTAATCCAGAAACGTGTACAAGTCAAATGATGTCCTTTGTGAAAGCATTGTAATTCTCAAACAATGATGTAAAAATCTGAGTTGATTAATCAATGTTTAAAATATTTGCTCAAGCATATTTATTTCTGCAATTAGTCTATTTAATATGTTGCATTTACATGGCGAATTTATCATCAAAAATAAACAAGAAGCAAAACTTTGAAAAAACAAACAAATTTCACAAGGCAGAAATTCAGTAGTAAGTGTCCACCAGGGGTGGGACATTTCAAAAGGTCATAATTGTCATCACAGAGATCAGCTTCCGAGATGCCAGTTCAGAGTTAACTAGTACTCTACACAAAACTATAGTTACAGACAGATCAGGCACACATCCCCACCAAAGTTGTGGCATAAACAACAACAGCTTCAACATCTAACAAAAAAGGATACCATCAGTCCACCTAGGGCAGCAACAGGATACAAAACGTAACCACTAAGGGGCAGCAAGTGTCAAAATGTGTCCAAAACTATAACAGAATTATCATAGTGGATATAGAGAATTTAAAGGAAGAGAAATCATTAAGTCAATCAAATTACCAACTCATTATCAAATCTGACTGTAACATGTTATAGGACCAATGGATATATAAATTCAAATACGAAAAGATAGTATCCACTAATCTTGCTATATATACTCTACCCCTCCATCACCATGCATGTAAAGTTAATAAAGAATATCAAATGATACAATATAAAAGACCCAAATGACAGTTTTTTATTAGATCATTATAGTCTCATTGAAGAATTCAAATTCAGTAGAAAACCAAGGAGACAATTTGTTTACCTTATCTCAGCAGAAAATCCCACAAAATAATGTTTTAATGTGAAACATGTGCAAAATATACAAATATAAAAAAAGACAAGCTCAAATCTGCCCCCGACTATTGGAAACAAGATGGTTATAGTATTTACCCTTGAGCAATATGACACTGTAAACCCACAGCAAAACTTGAGCTTTAACATCAATACAATTGCATATAACATTTAAAGTAACTAGAGATGCAAGGAAAATTGAACCTTGACACGATTTGTAGGTCACTATTGGTGTAAGAACTAACACCTCTGGAGTGTAAATTTGTACAAAGAGCTATGCACACTGCGTAATGAGTGCTCTTCAAATTAGGAGGGGAAGCTCACTCGTTGTGCTGGAATGCATGGAAAAGGAAAGTAAACTAAATCCTATCTTTTTGTTCTCAGCTGGTAGAGGCACAAGGTTAAGAAAACCTAGAACGTTGCAGCTAATTATTTTTTGGTTTCGCAGATCATATAACTACAACTAAGCTAACTTCCTTAAATCTATCCAATTTCCTCAAAAAAACAGAGCGTGAGGAAATGGAGCAAGAATGGTTTTTATACGATAAGATGGGTTCAGATTTGCAACATGAAGGCAAGGTGGGCACAACTATCTGCTCGGCTGAATAAGCTTATTATCACACACATCATACAATAAGCTTTAAGTATGAATTCTCAACATGAAAGCAACGTGGGCACAACTATTTGCTCAACTCGAATAGGTTTATTGATAACAAAACACAAAAGATAGCCAACTAGGACAACAAATTGCATAGGCGAGACACGCGTACAATCTATGATCGAACTAGCCACTATATCTAACTAAGGAAAGCATTCATTATAATAATTGCATGGAACCCGAGTGGCATAACAATTCATTATCAAAACAAATGCTCATGAACAGATTCCAAAAAGACAATATTACAGGCAAGGTGGGCACAACATATATTAATCTCTCCTACAAAAGTTCCTTGAACAGATACAATAATAGCAATACTACAGGCAAGGTAGGCGCAACATGTATGCTATCAAGCAAAAGTTCTAATTTACAAGGGTGAACCAATCTTGAGAATAGGCATGTTGCCGACAGCGCAACAATTCTCTATCACAAGGAAAAGCTAATTACAAATGAGCTCAAAGCTCTTATTTATAGACATCAAAGGTGTAGGCAACCCTAAAATCACCTTGAGTCAACTTAGAGTCTCTCAGCATGTGAGATCTTTATTCTCTAAACCTAATTGAATGAAACTACACCGTTAACTAGAAAGTTGCCATCAATTAACTGAAACAAGACTCAACAAAATGAACATGTGCAACATGCACGTCCTTCTTGAAATGAAAACTAACTAATAACTCCAACTATACAAAGATGTTTCCAAGAAAGACATGGCATGTAATGTGTAACAACGAGTTAACTTGGAAAGAGGCATCGAGTTTAACTCCTGTGTCTAATGTCTATCTTGGAAAAGGTGAGATGCCCTGAACTGAAGTTCACTGACCTTGATCTCGAGCAAGTAACCCCTCCACGAGGTTAGTGACTGCATCACCATCTAGAGGTCATCACATGTCTCAACTGTCAATTCACTGCTTGTCAACAACTCAAGAAAAACTTGGAAATCTCTGCACACTTAAACTGACACTTCACTCACCGGTAACTCTGGCGGCTCTGTAACTGAAGTGATGGCCACTGTTTCTTCTACAGCTTGACGCTTCTCACGTTTTTCACGCTTTTCTCTATGGAAGAGTGTTGCATGATGAAACCGCAAAGTTTGACTGCGAACTCCCTGGTTGCAAGAAATGCAAATGAACTTGCTGCACATGCAGAAACCCAACGGTATCAACCCTCTAAATTGGCCTTGGAAGACAATCAGCTATACGAGGCATGAAACCATGCGGACTTGAGTGACTATGCCTGTCAACCTTTCAGATGCGCTTGATACAAATCGGTGTCATCTTTTATGATGGAATCATGAATTAAGACTGACTTAGTCTTGAATTCAGTCTGCGTGAACTACATTCGGAAAAACTTGCCTGCTAACTGTGAACACGGGTATGTTCTGACAACTTCTCCGGAAACCAAAAATCACTCATGATGAGGCTAAAAATACACTGTCAAAGGGCAATTTTCACGAAAAATTCTGAGACATGGGTTTTGTGCAGAATAACATTCTAAAGCAACTCCAACATGTCAGAATTGCGAAAAAATGGGATTTAGGCTTGCATGCAAAAGGTTTTTGGTTGAGATTTGAACTGGCAGTTAAGGGCATTGGGGGCAATTTTTCCTGCAAAAATCTAGAACATGGGTTTTGTGTAGAAATGAATCCTAAAACAATCCAAATCAACAAATTTGCAAAAAAACATGATTTAGGCCCACATGCAAAGAGAATTCTGGAAAAAAGCACAGTGCTCTAGAAAAGAGGCAGTGGGGCAATTTTCACAAAATAATCTAGGACATGGGTATTGTTGTTGATGCTAACATACTCGAACCCAAATGATGCTTTTTTTGAAAAATCTGTCGTTTTCTTTGACATGCGAAGAAAATCTAAAACGAGAATAGAGGAAAATAAGATAGAAGAATAGAAGTTTTATTTGTTTGTTTTCTCTCTTCTTCTGTAAAAATTCACCTATGCTTGAAGTAGAACTAATAAAACCTGCATGCAAATAAAACGAAGTCTAAAATAATCTTCTCTCGAACAATCTGAATCCGTAGCTACGAAGAACACTGAAATTTGACACCTGTAGCACCTTCAAATCAATTTTATGCTCAAGAAAAGATGTTTCTTGTCAACTCTAATGAAGAATAATGGACGCCATTAGCAAAATATATAGAAGAATATCTTCTAAGGCGTGTGAAATGCATGCTAAGTGTTGGAAATGGCGCTTGAAGTACAACTGGACCTTCAAAACTCACGCATGGCCTATATTTGGCTTCAAACTCAGTTAACTGGATGTACCATAAACCCTAAGTAGGGCGCCACTTTGAAAAATTCAGTTAACTGATACATTCAAACTAATTTTAACCAGTTATGACTAAAAATAGGTTTACCAAAAGTCGACTTGAAAAGAGTTCAACTGAAGATCTAAATTTAGTAAACTGAAAACTCTCCTCATACGCACTTCTATTTTTGAATTTAAAAAGTCAACCTTTGACTTTAGGCGTCCTTCCATACTTTAATTTTTTTTTGAAAATTTGAATCTAAAAACCTCAAATGAAGCTCACATTCGATCACTGATTCTAATTGACTGCCATGTCAAATCAACTGGCTGACAGTTCCGTTGAAGAGCAGGACCAAATCTGACAAGAAGATTCCTTGAGGTGATAATCCAAAATTCATCAATTTGAGGCCTCAAAAAGTTGGGCGCCCCTGGCCTCTAGGGGCGCTTTTTGACCTCAGTGTTAGAATATTTTCAGGCATTTTCATTATTTTTATTGATAACTTGACCTCATTTCACTTGATGTTTCTCGGTACTTGGCAAAACTTCAGAACGTGTTGACTGGTTCACTACGGAGCAGGCTAAATTCTGAGCAAGGGCTCCTGGAGAACACTTCGTATAAAAACATCATCTGACCTTCCTAAATCATGGGCGTCCCTGGCCTCTAGGGGTGCTTTTCCCAACCAGTGTTAGCCATTTTTGCAACTGGCTAAAAACTACTAATCTTCTGGCTGTATGCTGCCAAGACATCTTCTGACCCGGCTGAGACAGGCAACAGAAAGCTGGAGTTGACACGGACAAGATGAGCATCTGAAATCATCAAACATACTCCTTTAAAGGCTTCAAAACCTTGGGCAACCCTAGCCTCCAGGGGCGCTTTTGTCCTTTCTGAATAGTTTATGATCAAGTCTGAAACCTCAAATTTGACCACTGATGATGGCAACACGGCAACTCAGATTCACCTGCTGACAGATGCGTTGCAGAGTTGGACCAAAAATAGAAACAAACTTCTTGGGTGTCACTCGATCAAAAGACTCCATCTGAAGCCTCAAAAAGATGGGCACCCTTGGCCTCCAGAGGCGCTTTTTTTGACTCCAAAGTTAGTCAATTTTGTATTTCGCTCGTTCTGCATTGAGTCCCCGGTTTTAGGCAATCTACTCCTCCGTTGGACTGGCTGGCTGGCTCATCGCGACACTATCAGGAATCTGGAGAAGTCATCTTGGAAGAGATAAGCCACAAAAAGTTGATTAAAGCCTCCAAAATGATGGGTGCCCCTAGCTTAAAGTTGCACTTTTTCATTCCAGACTTAGTCAATTTTATAGTATCTTCACCTTGTTGAAAAACCCCTCCGAGACAAAGTAACTTTTTGGACGAAACTTGCCATAGAAATATCACCGAAGCGTTTTGAGCTTCGCTGTCAACACCTGGTACCTAGCCATCTACCAATGATGAGTTTAGAAAACCTAACTTCTCACTTGAAAAAACGAAAACTACCCACCAAGCTTAAACTGAGTTTTAACTGAATCTGAGTTCACCATTGTGATCGTGAAGCAAAATAAGCCAATCAAAACAAATTTCAGCCAATTCTGACAAGTTTCAATTTTTAGGGTTTTTGACCTAAAAATAGGGGTCCAAAAACCCTAATTTTCGAATTTTCCAAATTTTGCCAATATCTCTGTGGCATAACACTGACTCAAAGCCCATACTTGAATTGCCCAAAAACTATGTTTTGACATCATTTTAACAAGGTTTAGACCATTTTAAGCAAAATGCTTTAATGAAGCAAAAAAAATGGTTTGGGTACAACTATCACCAAGCAGAAGTTCTATGCTTTCAGCTCAAACATTCAAATCTTTGTTTGGTCCACATCCTAAAAGCCTAAGGAAATAAAGACTAGCCACATACACACTCCAAAATTCACCATCCCTCTGACACACTATAAATATATTGTTGGGAGCTCCCCATCCTTCAGTTCATCCAAGGAATGTACGTTATAAATTAAGAGAACAGTTATATGTCCAATTGCATCTTTCCACTACAATATTAAACTCATAATCTCTCCATCAATCAACTATAATAACTATGAAACTTTATACTTTCTTACTATTCTTGTGATTTTTGAAGGTTGTTAGTGAAATATAAAACATTATATTTTGATTACCAAAATTCTTGATTAATGTTTTTTGTCCCAAAGTGAGTTAAGTAGAATCCATAGTATCTAGCCATCCATGCAAATCCAAATCGAGCATATATAGTGAGGGAAGTGTTGTGACCTATTTCACACATCGCCCCATTGCAAATGGGGACCCCCAGTAGTTTGCTTTTTAGGGTTTTGTCGTAGCGTTGCAATTTCATATGACCGTTTGTTTTGAGAGTTTGGAGTTAGAGTTTTGAGAAATCGTCTAACCCAAGTAGAGAATCTAAGCCCATATTGGTGCCTAGACATCATCAAAGGGCTCAGAAGGCCCGGTAAACGAGGAACGCCGTTGCTTTGAGTTAATTTTGACACTTCCTATTTTTTAGGTATTTTGTTTTTTTTGCTTTTTTGCTTTTTTTTATTTTTGGCATTTTGGGACCTATCCGAGAAGCAACGTTTTTGGCTTGCTTTTTGCTTTTTTTTGCTATTTTGAAAGTTGACCTAGGATTGGGTCCCTCTGGTCATGGCAACAACGTTCATACCTTCAGAATAAAAAATTGATGCCTCTAAGCCTAAAAAGCAAGAAGAAATCTCTAGGCGAAGGTTTTGTTCAGATGATCCAGAAGAAAGCAAGAATTTCATCCAAGAGTCAAGGAAAAATGAAAATGTCCAAGGCATTGGCAGAGTGTGCCCAAGGAAGCATGTCCAAGGTAATGTCAAGTCCGCCCAAGCTTAATAAGAATGTTTGGCACAAGGCAAAGTCCGCTCTCCAACATAAAAAAAATGGCACAAAGAAGCTAAAGTCCGCCCTAGCTTGGATAGAACATGGTCAAGCACATCAAGAAGTCCGCTTGGAAGAAAGAGGAGAAATGGCGAGCTAGAGCTGAAGTCCGCCCAACAATGGATGGCACAAAAGGTTCAAAGTCTGCCTAGACACCAAGGAGTGAATGTCCAAGCCAAGGCAAAGTCCGCCCACCAAAGAGAAAACATGGCACAATACACTTGAAGTCCGCCTTAGGCAAAATGAAGGATGGCAAAGAAGTCACCAAGTCCGCCCTAGACAAATGAAAAATGGCAAGACAAGTATAAAGTCCGCCCTGGCTAAAGGAGAGAAATAAAATGACTTGAAAACTAATAAATTAGCCATAGGTAAATAAAATTTCGCCATAGTTATAAATGATTTAAAGGGTTGGAAGAGGTTGGAAAATACTTAGGATATATTTTTATATTTTTCCAACACTTAGGAAAATGTTCAACAATTTTTTTTTCGAAACTCAAGAAAATCTAGAGGATTTTGGCTGAGGATGGCGCCATGATAAAAAAATGGAAACTTTCTCTCGCAAATCTTTAGTAAAGATTAAATTGCCATTTTGGAAGAAATAAAACAAGTCTGGGTTCGATGAATCTAAAAGAAAACTTGAAGTTGCTAAAATCATTCGAACTCTCCAGCTTTATAAGAAGTTCGACTTGTCATTATCAAATCATTCTTCCAAAGTTCGATCATAAGAAGGTTTTAGCTCTTTCGAAGTTGCTAAGGATAAGGTTTAGAAGGGAGATTTTTGAAGACGATGTAATTTTTCAAAGTGGAGAAGTAAATTTTCTAAGCTGAAGGGCGTAATTTCTGGAGAAATAAAATAATTTTTTGAGTTAAATGGCATGCTTTTTTTGAGTTTTAGACTGAATTTTCAGAAGTTGAAGTCGATTCACAGTTAAAACACACTTTCGAAGGTTCAAAAATGAGTTTGGCTGAATTCTTCTCTCTTTCTTCCATCTTATTCACTCATTCTGGCAAAGATTTGTTGAGTACTTAGCCAAATTCGTCCATTTTCAGTCTGATTTTTCACAAAATTTTATCTTCTTAACAGGCTGAAAGTGAAAATTTGTGAATAAAGGTCCAAGAAAATCAGATTTAAAATCTTCAAACTAATGTTAATTCTTTTCATATTTATTGTAGGTTAATGACTACCAGAGGAGAACATTCAAGAAAGGCACAGATGAAGTTCACCAACAAAAGATTGCAGCCGGAGTAAAAAATCAACTCCAAATGGAAAAACATAACGGATACCAATCTTGGACACGTAGATTTTAAAGACTTCAAGAAGAGAATGTATGGACAAGACGGACTCCTGCTGACACCAGTTGCTCGCCGGATGATGAGAAATGGTATTGTCCAAGCAACCGGATTTCCACCAACCGTGGAATGTGCTGAATTGATGGTAGAGTGCGCCATTCACTACAATGCGCAGGAGAGGCAGATCATTGTGCTAGACAGGAGAATACTAGCTCATCTTGGAGAGTTGGCAATTCAACAAGCATTTGGCATACTGAGCTATAACCGGACTTCTTACAAAACTAAAGAGGATGCCAGAAAACCCTATGAAGACCAGCTCGAGCTTTGTGCAACAAATATTAACAAGTCATGGTTAGAGAAGTCAAGGCCTACTATCAAGAAAATGCCAAAAAAACTACTTCAAACGGACTTCAAGGAGGAGTATGGAGATATTATTTTGCTATTAAACAGAATAATGGGCAACCCCCAAGGCGCACCCTTTGAGACCTAAATGTATTATTTCATTGACGAGATCACCTTAGGCATCAAGATGTTCAATTGGTCCCAGATGATTAGTGACAATCTTCATGAGCAGTTAGTCAATATGGAAAGGACAAAATCTTTTTACATGAGTTCCTACATCGTCTACCTGTTGGCCAGAACTTACAAGTACACAGGATTGATCTGCAGAGGCGTAGTAGGCAATGGTGAGAATGAATTCAAGTCCTATGATTGTTACCCACAACTGCAGCTCAGCGAGAAAGCCCACTTCAGACGGGTAAACGATGCCTTCCTAATGTACATCACTAGAATATTGCAGGGAGGAGCTCATCAGAGGCTTACTCATGAGGCCAAGAGCCTGATTAGCAAATATGGATCCTGGTTTATCTAGTTTCCTAGATTCACATACATAAGGGTTCAGGGATTCACTGGATGTCCTTACCGACTTCCAATTTATCCTACCAATAGGATGATCTTGCTACAGGTCCTTAGGCAATTGGAGACATACCAAAACCTCCAGAGGTCAAAGTAGAAGGCAGCCATCACCTTCCCATTCTTCATTGGAAACATGTTGGATTCTTGTCTGTCGGCACAAGCAACCGAAAGTGCTAGGTTGGATATGCAATGGTATCCACGCATGTCTTACCAGTCCAGGGCTGACTTTGATCCTCACAACCACATTGGGACTGTGAATGGAAAGAAGTATAAACATAAGGAAGACCTGGAGGAATTTTGGGCAAATGTTGTAGATGAATATGATATCAAAAAAAGGTTATGGTCCAGATTGCCAATGAACCTGATTAGAATGACCGAGCTTTGTCGTGTACTTGATCAGTTAGAGGACGATGGAGAATATGTCCAGATGCGCTATGATGAGAATTGGCCTCTTCCTCCTATGAAGTGGTCGAAACCTGAGCTCACAGATTTAACTACCTTAATGAGGCCGATTGTCAAGTATTCGCAATGGTGGGTTGACCAGTAGGTCCAGGAGTTAAGGTGAAGAAAATTGACCCTCACCTATGACTTACTGGGTGAGATGGAATCATATTCCTCAAATGCTGGAGTATCTCAAAGTGCTCAGTTGATTGAATGCACCAATTCTAAGAAAAGGAAGGAGGCAATTGATGACCCTATCAAGTCAAAAGGGAAGGCAGCTATAAACGAGGATCCTATTCAGAAGAAGTAGAGATTGGAGCCATCCCATTCCGCCACATCCAGGAGTGAGGACAGGGTGTTAATCATTGACGATGAGTCATTGGCCGACATAAGGATTCCTTCTCTTGTCCATTAAGGGAATATTGAGTCAATCCAGCCAGATGATGATGAGCATCCATCTCCTACAGGCACAAAGATACTTGAGTCCGAAGATGAAATGGATATCTCGGGTGAGGAATTTCAAGAGGGAATGATTTCCGCTCTTAGAGGAATTCAGGATATTCCATGTGGAGAAAATACTCAAGAAGAGGACGACATTGAACAACCTACAATTCTTGATTGGCTAAACGAAAGATTGAAGATAAAAGTACCAGTTGAGATTCAAGAAGAGGATGACACAACAGATTTCTTGGCCAGGTTAGAAAAAGTTACTACAAAGAAGCCCGCCAAGATGTTCTACACAATCCAGAAGGATGAAGCCAGCCGCCGTTCAATGCAGATTGTCATGCCAACAGTGGATAAGACAAGGGAGGATATTGCTCCCCATGAGTATGCCATTACTACTATTGACTTGGGTCTGACAACAAAAGGTCAAGAAGTTGAGGACTTGGATAATTCAGTCGCCACCATGAAGGCAGGGTTGGAAAAGGAAGTGGCAAAGAAAAGAGAATATAAAAAGGAGATTGAACGCTTGAAGGAGTACATTCAGCACCTAACCAAACCTCTCAATCAAGGCGATGCAACAACTCCTCCACTTCTAAACTCTTCGGAGGAAGCGGTCAAGGACTTTGAAGAGAAATGGTCACAGCTAAAGAAACTAAGGAGTGGATGGTGAGAAAAAGCGAGGAAGCGGCTACATTTATGGAAAGATTTGCATTGGCCTATGGATAGACTTCTTTTTTGCTCTCCAGACTCGCGATCGTGACAGAAGCTTGGGACAACTTCAAGATAGAATCATTCCATGCCTTAGAGTGCTGAAAGGAGTCCCAAAAAAGGAGTTGATTGATGGGAAGAAAATTGCAACGGGCGCCGCATATGATTTCCACACTTGGTACTGGGCATTGACAGCATGGACTAAGGTCTTGGAAAGAGTGAAGGCCAATGGAATAAGAACTGAGGTGCAGATTAAAGAAATTCAAAGTAAGATTTTCCTCATAGCTGCAGATGTACATGACAAGGAGATCATCCAAGAGAATGACATGCAGCTGGAAAATCTAAAGCTCAGAGCTCAGAAGGTTTTCTTCACCGTCATTGGACCGGTCCTAAGGCAGAATTTAACCAAAGTGGCGAGTTTCTTATCTATCCAAGATGCCTTCTTGAAATAGGAATTGGAGTGGGAGAGTGCTTTTGCTGGATGCACTGAGGGCTTGGATGGATTGGAGTTCAAAGTAAACATGTTGCCGCATGTCACAATGGAGGAGGTCATCCCGATCGTGTCTAGGTTCATTGAACATACTGCCGCTCGAGAGGATAAGGATGCACTCCCTTGAAGATAGCTTCTCGTGCCACTTGTCCTAAATGCATTTGTTGTTGATTTTATTTTAGAAAACCCTAATTAGGGTTGTTATATCTTGATCTTGGCCGTTCATCTTGATCTTGGCCTTTCATTTGTTTTCAGAAACTCTATATAAATTCTTGTTCTCTCACTTTTATTTTGTGAAGAGATTTGTATGAAATTGTTGCATATAGTTACTTTGGATAATAAAAGCTCATATGCATGATTTGCTTTGAATCCTTCATATTGTCGAGTGGTTGCATGGTTGCATATCTCCTTCAACAATAGATTAGATTTAGAATAGAAATTGATTTGAATGCATGTTAGATGAATGAAGGATTTAATAGTATTGATTTATGGTGAAATTCTCACTCATACTTTCTTTGAATAGATGATTTTTATTCAATGCGTAAAGTTAGCTTGAGCTTATAATTGTGGATGCTTAACTTCTACCTAGATAAATATTGTTCGATTTGATGGTAATTATTCCTAACATGAAAATCATAAGTACACCCCTTGAAGATTGCACCCACTTTGTGTAGTTGTCCTAAGCGTGGCGAAGCGAAGTATGGTTATTAGTTTCACCTAGTCAAGACCTTTTCCTATGTTCTTAGAAGCAGCGTAGAACTTCTAAACCCCTATCCTTTTGCTATTTTTTTGAAATCCCAAGCTGAAAATCCAAGAAAAAAAAAAGAGAGCATTTACTGTTAAATTCACCCAAGTCTTAGCTTGTGAAAGGCTTGTTAACGTAAGTCCCTTTCTGTATTACCAGCATATCACAACGCCTATTGAGCTTATCCACACGTCAAGACCTGACAAAAGAAACCTTGGAATCACCATATGATCTTCTTGCAATCTTAGCATGTGCGGTGATTTTGTTCAAGAGAGGATAGAGTGTCTTTGGACATTTTATTCTGTGTTCGGTGGGTAATAAAACACACACCAACAGGAAGCAAAGTGAAGAATTTTACAACTAGGGATTGTACCCATGGTTGAACTTGCAGTCAAGATAAATTCAAGGACAATGATTCTCCAAGTATCCGAACTTAAAGAAATGTCACATCCTAGGGAAATGTGCCAAATGTAGGATTTTTTTCCATAGTTTGATTCATATAATAGTGGCTTAGTGTTTAACGATTAGATATATATTTAAAAGGATCGATATTCCTAAATTGTAAGATCATTGAATTAAGGATAATTATTCTTATTTTAACATGTAAAATTATTTACTTACATGGTACCCTATCCAAGACTTAGCTTTTCTTCTTTTCGGTGAGAATTTATTTGAGTGTATCCTTGTAATGAAATGTTGTAAATTCTTTCATGATATCGGAATGCATAGAGCTCTTCCCTGAGAAGCGAAGATGTTGAACGTGTGAAGATGCTAGTGAATGTAAATGTATGAGAAATCTAGACCATATAATAGCAAATCAGAGCCGTACTGTTTGATGGAGGCAAATGGAAGCTTATTTTGATCACATCAAGCAAACAAACAGCTCTTCAAAAATCTGTTTTTGTGGCTTATCCTCTAAAAGATGATTCCAAAAAATATTTGTCCTTGATTTCATTGCCACATCACAGAGACATCAAGTATAGAAAATTTTGGGCATCAAAATTCCTTTAAGAATTGCAAGAACACTACTGCGTATTTTTTAGTGTTTCTTTCACCAGTTTTTAGTTTGATTCAAGAGCTTTCTCTTCAATATTTTGATTTTTTTTTTTTTTTTTTTCATTCTAAGCTCTGAGATGCCACCAAAGAAAGTCATTTGGTGGTAAGAGCAAACAAACCTACTGCTAGTGTCCATGACTTTTTACTTCATTGCAGTGTTGAATGAAAAAAGTGCCTGTTGGGAGGTCGATTAAATTGACAATGTTTTTGGGATACTTCTAATATGAGCTTAACACCAAATGATTAATTCTCACACCTGTAATTGCTACAGTCATTATGATTATGTGATTTGGATTGCCTTATCAGCTATAGTAGTAGAATACAGTTACATTCCTTGTGTGATCATTTTGAATCATTATGATTTTCATGAATTCTGCCTATCTTGTAGGAATGATTATATATGATTATTTGATATTTTATCCCAAAAGCTTTCCATGCATTTGTTCTTGAATTGATTATGCACTCCTTAATATCAATCCTGTTGGCCTCACTTATACACATCTTGGAATGTATAATCCTCAAAGGTTTCCAAGAGTGACCAAACTGATGTCAGAATTTTGGATAATTTCCAATTTGGTGAGCCTTTTCTCCTAAACACATTTATGAATATTTGTGAGTCTCCTTCAATTTGAACTTTTCTTATCCTCTTTTGCCAGAGACTTCTAGTCCAAACAGATGGGCTTGTGCTTCAATCTTTTTGTTTCAACCATTCCTTAGCAGTCTCGAACCAACACACATTAGCTCACCCTAGTATGGACAATATAGCCAACCTTTAATTCTCCTAGATTTTCTTTGGCTACACCATGGAAGTTAAGTTTCATCCACCAGAGGCATCCTATTGGCATTTCAATTCGCACCTTTGGAGTGCGTATTGGAAATAGACAGCTATGCACAGATAAACTGCTCTTCAAATTAGGAGGGGAAGCTCCCTCTTTTGTTGTTATTGCATAAAAAGTAAAGTAAAGAAATTCAGAGCAAGAGGTTCTAGGAGCAATTGGGAATGGTTTGATCACTTAGACAAACTTGTCTCTCAGAGTGCTAATCTGAAATAAAGCTTATGCAAGTAACCATAAAACGATAAACTGTATGACAAGATTCCCAAGGAGGCGATGGCACTCTGTCTGAGGTGTAGGTTGAGATAAAGCTTATTGGAAACAACATTAAATGATAATCTTAATCTCTAAATTCCAAAGGAGTCGATGGTGCTCTGTCCGAGGTGAAGATCAAAAGAAAAATTATTGGAACAACAAAATATGAAAGATTTTGAGAATTTTGGATCAAAGGCACGTGGCTCTCCTGATTTATTATCTCAGCTTCAAACAAAGATTACAGTTTGGGACAGCAAATTGCATGAAAGAGAACAATCACACAACATGCAATCAACCAAAAACACTTGACAAATATTGAACACAAATACCTAAATAACAAGAACGCAAGCATACCACTTAGCGTTTAGCTATAACAAATATGATTCAAGAACATATACTAAGTGAACAAAACATGGACTATCCGGCATCAGCGTTTTGCTACCGTGAAGTAAAGTTAAAAAATAATGAGCAAAGGTTGCTCTTATTTATAGAAGCTCAAAGGAGTAGGCAACCCTAAAGTCTCCTTGAGTTAACATTGAGTTCTTGCCAATCAACAAGATTTATTCCTATGTCTAAAAGTAGGTAACCTAACAGTTAACTGGAAAGTTTACTTCAATTAACTGATTCTAAACTAAAAGAGAACTCCAATATACAAAAGTATCTCCAAAAATAGACATGCACAATTGGTGGGACAGCGAGTTAACTTGGAAAGATGCATCAAGTTAACTCTTGTGTCTAATGTCATCTTTGGAAGGGTAGGATGTCCTAACTAACAGTTTACACCTCATCAATTTGAGTCATCAGCTCCTCTAACCAGTCGTTAATTGTCTCTACATCTGGGCAACTGATTCTGCTCTTGGTATTCAATCTTCTTTGTAGCTGCGTCATCAATCTTTGCTGACACAACTGCAATCTGACTTAACCTGTAGTCAACAAGGTCACCACATAAACTACTACGGATGAGGTCTTGAAACCGTGTTTGTACTTCAGCAAGCTCGACGTATGCACCACCTTCATGCTGATATTGGCAAGGGATATATGTTACCAATGTTCTTACGAACTTGATAGCAGCTCCTCTAACCAGTCATTAACTATCTCTACATCTAGGCAACTGATTCTGCTCCTGGTATTCACTCTTCTTCGCAGCTGCATCATCAAGCTTTGCTGACATGGCTGCAATCTAACTTAACCTGTAGTCAACAAGGTCACCACATAAACTACTAGGATGAGGTCCCGAAACTGTGTCTGTACTTCAACAAGCTCGACGTACGCACCACCTCCATGCTAGTATTTGCAAGGGATAGATGTTACCAATGTTCTTACGAACTTGATAGCACTTGCCACAATTTTTCTGTACTCAATCAATTCTACAGAGTTTGTATCATAAGCTTTCACCTTGTAGACCAGCTATTCTTTCCAAGTGAAAAGATTTTGCTTGTTCTCCTTTGTAGTGATTGAATTGTACGCCATTTTCAAGTCTGAGATGGTGATCTCATCTCGAGGCCTGCTCTCTGCTATGCCTTGTTCTGATTCCTGGATCTCGCACGAAGGTCATTGGCATTGTACCTTAGTTGGTACAACTCTACAAGTATATACCTACCCTTGATGACGAACTCTTTCACTTGATCTCTCAAATGCTTCCCACATAGAATCAACTAACTTAGCTAACTTTGCTCTGCAAGAAGCTCCAACATTTGCGGAAGCAAGGCAATAACATTTGAAGTGCCATGAATGAGGTTGGCAATGTATTGGTGTAGCTACTGGCTTTTAGCCTTTAGGGCTGCTTTGTCTTCACCATCCTTCAGCACTCTTTCTTTTATGCTCATTGACGCAACCTCAAAGAGACTTACATCGGTTTCTTGTGTGCTCCTACCAAGGTTGGCTTTGACCAATGTGAAATCGTTGGCCTTAACCTCATGGGCGTTCTTGTCCACTGGCGATGTTGCAATCTCGATGACTCTCATTCTCAACATTCTTTTCCACTCGGACTTGCTTCTTGAGCTTTTTATCAGAGGTGTCTTGGTAGACACTGTTGAACTAAGAAAAATCCAATTGGTAGGATGGCTTCCTCCTCTTCCTTCCCAGGAGATTCTCAAGCCAAGAAGAATCTCAACTAATCTCGCTAGAAGGATTGGTGCTAGTCCTATGAACTCCTGATGAGCGAGAATGTGTTGAGACGTCATGTGGTGGCGAATCTGGCTCCAAGTCGATGTGAACTGGAGACTGGCGTGGTGGTGACTGAATAGGAGGCTTTGCTTCCATCTCTAGCACCGTCTCAGCTGTAACTGTTTCCATTATCGACACTGTCTCAGCTATGTTTGTGGCTGTCTCCACATGTTGCTCTTGCTGATTTACATCAGCAACTGGCATTTTTCCCTTTGTACTCCCTGACATTTTGTTTCCTTTAGGAGGGTTACTCCATGTCTTTTGTCTGGGTTTTGATCTTGACATGGAAAGTAGCATAGTAGTAACCGGTGGCGGCTCTGTGTTTGGAATGACTACCTTCCGCGTTCTTTTGTTGTCTAGGAAAAGTTGGTTGTTCTTGACAACTCTGCTTGTTCTTTCCTCGATGGATGTACTTTCCTTGGTGTACCAATCCACGGATCAAAGCAATTGCCAATCAACTTGATCTATGAAGAATGTGGGAAGTATGACTTCCCCATCATCATCTGATAACCCTTCCACATCCTCTGATAAGAAGTCAGCAATCTATGGAAGCGTGAACCTGTTGTAGTTGCGCCTTCATACTTCGAACTCGTCTTCACAATTGAACCAATAGTCCTCCATGGAAGGTTTGTGTGAAGAATGTTGGCCAAGGCATGCTGAAAAGTGACCCAAAGGATCATATGAGCACCTATCGATGAGATACTTAAGGTTAAGTCTCGTCGTCTCATGGCTCATAGCCTTGGCGTCAGCTGTTGATCTGCACCTATAAAGTGCCATCTGAAAAAGGAAAGTTGGCAGCTATCTTGCGTTTGATACACAGAAGAGAATGGACTTCGTGCAACTACCGTAGAAATTCCATGAATACCACCTTATTCAATGAATAATGAGGTAGCATGGCTAGATGACTTGAGTATCCATACACACAGATGTAGGTAAAAGTAGGGAACTAGATGAACCAATCCGCCCAATCTACCATTGCCAATTTGGCTTGTGGTGAAATGTGCACATGTAACTCATGATTAAGATTCCTCATTGTGTGCATCAGGAACTGATCGTTCACTCGCTTGAAGTGTCTTTCTGATTGTGTGAACTCAAGCTATGAGAAATGCTTGTGAACCTTCTACACACCCAAAGTTCCTACAGTGTTCAACGCTTTAAACTGGCCTTGGAAGGCTATCAAATATATGAGGTATGGACACATGCGGAATTCATGAGCCTCTAAAAAACTAGTCATCTAGTTGTGGAGAGTATCACTAATCAACATAGGCCAGTCATAGTGTTCTCTATCGCTCACAATTTGAGCGATGATGTAATACATCCATAACTGGAATTTGTTTGCCTCTTCTTGATTGGTAACACGTTTGAGTAGAGTGATCATTATTGCGTACTCATCTTTGAATTCTCAACATTCTACATTCTTTGGCAGGTTGCTTCTTTTCTCTTTAAGCCATCTTTTTGCCATTCTTTTCTGATATGTCTTTTGATGTATTGACCGCCTTTTCGCACTCCATAGATACGACCAAATTGTTTGCACAAGGTGGAATAGCGAAGCACTTCTCGATGTCTTTTGGCTTGGGACTGCATACTACTTGCCCATCTACTGATCTAATCCCTTGTGCAATAGGGTTGTAATGCTTTACACAAGTGATTACGAACTCCGTGCTCTACGCTAAAATGGGGAATGATGCTGCCTCAAGCAAATCCAGATTGCTTGATATTTTGAAGTGTGCATTGGTCTATGCCTTCCAACTTTTCTAAGTTGACCTCTGGGTGTGCCCGATGCAGTTCGGTGTCTACTGTTTTCAGGAAGTCATGAAGTAAGACTGTTTTGGTCTTGTATTCAACCTGAGAGAATTGCATTCTAAAAAACCTTGAAGATTGACTAGGCACATGACACTGTTCAGACAACTTTTTTGCTGCGGCTGAAAATAGCCTCGCCAAGGGGTAACTTTTACGAAATTTTTTGAGACATGGGTTTTGTTGGGAATATCTTTTTGAACGAACCCAGAACGTCAAAAAATCAAAAAAATGTCTTTTCCTTTGATATGCAACAACCCTTCAGGGTAGAAGTTCCAGAGGCAGCAAAAGCTTATTTTTTCCGGAAAATTCTGGCACATGGGTATTTTAGGCGCTTCGGAGGCAAACAAACCCAATTTGTCTGTTTTTTGAAATGGTGACTTTTTTTGGAAACCCTAAAAAAGGGGGTAGTAGGGCAACTTTCTCTAGAAGAATCTGGCATATGGGTTTTATGGCCAATGTTATGTTGAACAAACCTAGAAGGCTAGATTTGTGAAAATATATCGTTTCCTTGGACATGCAAGAAAATCTAAGACAAGAACAAAAGAAATGTGAAGGTGAGAAGCTAAAAGAAATATGTGGGGAGAAGCTAGAAGTTATAAGCTGTTGCTCTGAATTTTCAAGAAAATCACACTTGGAGATGTAAACTCTGAAAAACTGTTCCTTTGTGCAACCTGTTCTTGAAAACACGAAGAACGCTGAGAATGGCTTTCATCAGATCTTCTAAATGACGCTGGGAAGAAAAATGTTTGTTTTTTCTCTCCAACCTGTAAAGAAATAATGAAGAATGGATGCCTAGTCTTGATATATATTAATCTGAAGTTGCAAGCATCAATTGGGCATCCAAAACTTGATTGGGGGAATCACCTCTGTGATTCGCAATTAACAGAAACATCTCCACCTATTTTTGGGACATTCGGGCATGAAGAGGCCTTCAAAATATCTTAACTGAAGTCAACTAGGCCTATTTTGACTTTAGGCGTCCAAGTCTTGAGAGTTGAAGATTTTCATCTTTTTTTTTGTGACGAAGTGCCTCTGTTTGATCCTTGATTTCAATTGCTTGATCAATCTTGAAGCCTTGCTGACAAATTCACTGTAGAGTTGATTCAACTCTGAAGAGATGTTTTTGGGAGTTGCCAACCCTAAAACCTAAATCTAATGGTTCAAATTCTTGGGTGCCTTTTCCCAGAAAGGTGCATTTTTCACTAGACTTAGTCAATTTCTTGGATGCTTTTTCAATTTCTCCAATTTGACCCTCTGTGCTTTGATGTGCCATCATCGGTGACTGACGACTCTCATGCTGAGACATTGAATGGAAAACTAGTTTAATCCCATAAAGGATGATTGGCGTTGCAGGTCATGAAAGTTGATTTAGAAGGTTCAAATTCTTGAGTGCCCCTGGCCTGTAGGGGCACCTTTGACCTTTTGTGCTGTAATTTTCACGTTGTAACCTTTCACAAACAACTCCAATTTGATCTTCGTTGTTAGATGTTTGATTGTTCTGTCGAATTTGCTAACGGTGTCATTGCAGAGGTTGATCAAAACAGAGAGGGACTTCTTGGAAGTTACAAAGCTTGAAGACTGCATCTGATTGCCCAAAAGGTTGGGCGCCTATTTCTAGGAAGGTGCATTCTCTTCAATACTTAGTCAAATTTTCATGTTCTTTAACTCGCCTTCGCCTCCAGCATTTTCTACTTGATCTTCATCTACAAGCGCTTAACAGATGTCGTGAGCATGCAACTGGATTGATCGCAAAGCTGGAAGGATGTTGAGCAAATGCCTTGGAGAAAACACTTGCTGAAAACTTCATTTGGTTGCCCAAAATGATGGGCGCCCTTGGCTAGTAGGGGTGCTTTTGCCTTGATGTCCACTGATTTACCCTCTATGTCACGTGCTCGGACAATCAACAGTTGTCGTCGTTTGATATGTCTTGTGAATTGGCTGCAGGATCTATCGCAAAGCTGGGCTGAATCAAAGGAGGTCATCTGGAGGTTGTCAATCCAAAGACTGGTATTTGATAGCTTTGTTTCTTGGGCGCCCTTGGGCTACACGGGTGCTTTTTCCCTTGTTTGACTGTCGTCTTTGATGACTTTTTCTTTCAGCATCTTCTGCCTTTGCCTGTGTTTGATGGTGTTTGACGAACCTGGTGAACTCGCTTGACAACTCATCGAAAAACCAACATAATTTTGAAGGGGACGACTATTTTCGCAATTCATAACAACTGCTGTTGGCCTCTTTGATTCATGGGCACCCCAACAGGGGCGCTTTTGGCTCCTGAGTTGGTCATTCGTCGATGATTTCGATCTCCTCACGCTCGCGTTCACCGTCTTGCCAACTGCATTGATCATTATTGTCAACAACGTGAACACGTTCACTGTTGCAATTGCTTTCACCATCATACATGTACAGGTGCTTGAAAAGTTCACAAATGCATTGACTGCATAGCATCTTTCTTGTAGCAAGGCGTGCATCTTCGATACTTAGAATATTTTCAGCATTTTCCAACCTTTGAAAATCCCCTCCGTCATGAAGCATCTTTTTGAGCATTTGTAATGTCCCCTTTTTTTGATGATATTATTTTTGATGGATTAGCCTATCACTGGCCCTCTTAGGCTAAGTCAGATGTTTAGAGGGTCCCCATTTGGCAGAGATCAAGGTGTTATTTCTCTCAAAGCTCAGTATATGTTCAAGTTTGGCCTTTGTTGGACTTTGTTTGGCTAAGTTACTATTTCAAGAAGTCAAGGTTTCTATTTATAGCCAGGCACCTAGCCAAGCCTCAGTTGCAATGTTGATCTCATATGCGGATAGTTTGGCGAAATATTAAAGGATTAATGATTAATTATTTGTTAATGAGATATAGCTTCGATCAGATATAAATGATGATTGCTGAAAAGCATCATCATCATTTATGCATGATCAAAATTAATCCTTATTATATTTTTGGAAAATAAGTGAAATTGAATTTGTAAGCATGCATAAATTCGATATAATGAATGATGTTAAATTCTGCATTTAAATATAAATCGAAACTCATACCCGCCACATATAAGGTTATGTGTGTGTTAATAAACTAACCGAATGTTAGTCGGTTGTGTGTGGAACCTGCGTGCTCAAGGGACATGTCCTCTCATGAGACGCGTCTTTTAGAGGCGGGTCTCCAACATACTTATAGTTGTTCCCTCATTGATATGCAAACATCGAAATTTATTAATGTTCTGCAATCAGCACATTCGGCATAAAGCGAAGAAATCTGGAAATTGTTTTTGACTTACGATTTCTCACACAGAATTTTTAGACCTTAGTGTTTCCTTAGGTTTATTAGGATCCTATTTGATAAAGATTTGATTACATTTACATGGTATTAGAGCCAAGTTGTGTGAATCCAAATCAAATCTAAATATCAGATTGCTCTAGAAAATTCGTATCTTCTAAAATTGAATTCACATCACATTCTTCATAATGTCAAGTGTGATCAGATTTGAAGATCGTCTTGCAAGAGCAGACAACTTCACATCATGGAAATTTAGAATCATAATGATCCTTAAAGAGAATAAACTAGACTCACTTGTGAGAGAAAATAAAAGGGAACCAGAGGCTGATCCTGAGGAAACTCAATGGATTGAAAACAATGAAAAAGCCATGAAAATCCTAGTAGATGCAGTTAGGGATCATATAGTGCCCATCCTAGCAAAACATAAAACTGCATATCATATGTTCAAATCTCTTGAGAGTACCTATGAGATCAACAAGACCAGTAGGACTCTTGCATTAAGGAGGCAAATCAACAATGCTCAAATAAACAGAGAGTCAATTAATGCATACTTCATGAGGATCATTGAACTAAGGCATCAATTATCCACAATTGGATATCAGATTGATAGCAAAGAGTTAACTCTAATTGCACTAGGAGGCCTACCTAACTCATGGGAGTCATTTGTTCAAGGAATAAGTGCGAGATCTAAACTCCCCAAGTTTGATAGGCTAAGAACTGACTGCCTTCAAGAAAAAACAAGACTCTCCACTAAAGAAAATAAACAGAAGAACATAGATGAAGACATTCATGTACTCAACACAACGTCTAATAAAAGGAACAAGAAAAACTCCTACAAGAGAGGATCTTTTAAAAGAAAGAGAAATTCCAATGGAAAGGGATCTTCTAAGAAGAAAGACATCTCTCAAGTGCAATGCTTTAGATGTGATCAATATGGCCACTATGCAATGAAGTGGCTTAACAGATCAAAGCAACAAGCATCTTTTGCCAAAGTAGGAAAGACAAATTCAGATCATGAATCTGAGAACTTTGTGTTCTATATAGCCTTATCTAGTCAAGTATTTAACAACACCCACAACTGGGTAATTGATAGTGGTTCTTCTAGACATATCACAGGATTCAGAGAACACCTAAACAATATGACTGAAAAGTCTGATGAAGAAGTAACCATTGGGGATGATTCTGCACACCCTGTAAAAGGGGTTGGAACTTGCTCCATCAAACTGAAATCTGGTCTTTCTCTTCAACTCACTGGAGTCTTATTTGTACCTGGAATAAAGAGGAATCTTATATCCATCTCTGCCCTTGAAGACAATGGATATAGAGTTACCTTTATGGATGGGAAAGTTCTAGCATGGCCTAAAAACTCAACTAACAAGAAAGCCCAAACCATAGGTGTAAGACAAGGGTACCTTTACAAACTATGCACTGAAGTTAAACAAGCCCTTACCCTTGACACTTTCGATTCAAATGAGATTTGGCATAGAAGATTAGGACACCTTCATTTTCGTGCCCTAACTTCTGTGGAAAAACTTGTAACAGGCTTACCTAAGTTAAAACCATCTCATGAAGGAACTTGTAAAGGTTGTTCCTTAGGAAAGAATACAAAGGGATCCTTTTCCAATAGTTTGAGCAAAACCCTAAATGTATTAGAACTGGTTCACTCGGACTTATGTGGACCCATGTCTGTACCCTCTAAAGTAGGATTTTTATACTATGTCATATTTGTAGATGACTTCTCTAGGAAAACTTGGATCTATTTCCTTAAGTGTAAAGAGTCAATAGAAATCCTCAAAAGGTTCAAAGAGTTCAAAGCCCTTACTAAAAACTGCTCCGGAAAGAAAATAAAAACCTTAAGGACAGACAATGGGAAAGAATACACCTTTGAAAATTTTAAGGAATTCTACATGAGTGTTGGAATTAAGAGGGAGTTAACAGTTGCCTACAACCCTCAACAAAATGGGGTTGCTGAAAGAAAGAATAGAACCATTGTAGAAACTGCTAAGGCAATGTTGCTTGACCAAAACATTGAAACTTCTTTCTAGACAGAAGCCTCTAGGACTGTTGTCTATATCCAAAATAGATGTCCTCATTCTCATCTTGATAACAAAACTCCTGAAAAAGCCTTTATTGGCATAAAACCTGATATTAGTCATTTTAGGATTTTTGGTTGTCCTGTCTATATTCATGTGCCCAAAGAGAAGAGATTCAAACTAGAACCTTCCAGAAAGAAGGGGGTATTTGTGGGTTATAGTGAAACCTCCAAAGCCTATAGGATATTCATACTCGGGCAGAAACAAATTGAATTGAGCAAAGATGCCATTTTTGAAGAAGACATTGCATTCAAGAGGGCAAGAAGTTCTAGTGAGATAGAAACCTATTCCCCTAGAGTACCTGAAATGGAACCTACTCCTGAGTTTCAGAGGGAGCATCCTGAGGAAATACCACATGAACTTCCTTCTACTTCAAATGAGAATACAAATGACAATGGCAGAAAGAGGCCACCTTGGGCTAGAAAGATGATTAAAGAAGCCGAGGATCATGCAGCACCCAAAGGAACGTTTAGGGAAAGTAAAAGACCCAAACGGTTCTCTAGCTATGTTGCTCTAATGAATAACATCATACTCAGAACCTGTCAGTGTTACAGAAGCCTTCAGACATCAAGCATGGAAGGATGCAATGATGGAGGAATATCAGTCCATTCTAAAGAAGGATGTATGGGATATAGTGCCTAGACCGAAAGAGAAATCTATTCTCTTCCAAATGGCTCTTCAAAATCAAGCATGCTGCTGATGGCAGTATAGAAAAACATAAAGCATGTTTTGTGGCAAGAGGTTTTTCTCAAAAGGAAGGCATTGATTATGAAGAAACATTTGCACCTATTGCTCGTTACACATCGGTGAGAGCAGTGTTAGCCATTGCAGCAGCTAAAGGCTAGAAGATCCATCAAATGGATGTAAAAACTGCCTTCCTAAATGGAACCATTGAAGAGGAAGTCTATCTGGAACAACTTGAAGGTTTTGTGATACATAAACCTGACTCACATGTATGCAGACTGAAGAAAGCCCTCTATGGACTTAAACAGGCTCCCAGGGTCTGGTATGAAAGAACTGACAGCTATCTCTTGGGACTAGGATTTTCCAAGAATGATGCTGACTCCAATCTCTACTTCAAGGTAATCAAAGGTAATATGCTAATAATCATTTTATATGTTGATGACCTGCTGATAACAGGAGAAGATCACCTCATTGCTCAAGGAAAGCAAGATCAAATTTCTGAATTTGACATGAAAGACTTGGGCATTCTACACTACTTCCTAGGTTTAGAAGTATGGTAGAAATCAGAAGGCATTATACTAAACCAAGAGAAGTATACTATTGATATTCTGAAGAGATTTGGAATGTTGGACTATAGACCGATGTCTACACCTATGGAAATCAACCTTCACAAACTAAAAAAAGTAGCAGCAGAATCCAAGTGTGCAGACCCAACCCTTTACAGACAGATGATTGGATCCTTGATGTATCTGGTTAACACCAGACCTGATATTTGCTATGTAGTGAATGTTCTCAGCCAATTCATGTGTGAGCCAAAGGAAATCCACCTAATGGTTGTGAAACATATTTTGAGATATCTTCAAGGCACTATTGGATATGGTCTTCTTTACAAGAATGATCAACTAGATCTACATGGGTACTCTGATTCAGATTGGGCTGGAAGTGTAACCGATTGGAAAAGCACATCAGGATGTTGCTTCAGTTTAGGATCGGCTATGATCTCCTGGATTTGCAGAAAACAGTCTTCAGTTGCGCAGAGCTCAACAGAAGTTGAATACATTGCAGCCTCTATGGGAGCAAGAGAAGCAGTTTGGCTTCGTAAATTGCTTGTGGGACTCTTTGGTGAGCCCTTGAATCCTACAATTATTCATTGTGATAATCAGAGTTGCATCAAACTCTTTGTAAATCCTGTCTTCCATGATAGGTCCAAGCACATTGAGATCCCCTATCATTATGTAAGAGATATGGTGGAAAGGAAAGTGATCCAGTTGGAGTATATTAGTACAAATGATCAAACTGCAGACATTCTCACCAAGCCTCTCTCCCGAATCAAGGTAGAGCACTTCAGGAAGAAACTTGGTATGGTTGAAATGTACTTTGATAATTATGTTTGAAATACAAATTATTTATAAATTGCACTAATATATAAAGATGTTTAATGTGTAAACTCTTTTGTCATGTGTGTGACTCCATGACTTTATGGGCCAACTCCCCCTGTGTACATTATTGAAAGGTGACGATCTTTCTAATAATGAACACTTGTATTTGACATTGTAAAGTGACGACTCTACAATGATAAGTTGAACTATCATGATAGATATCATGTGACTTGATGTCAGTGCACATACCATAATAAAGATGTGTTATGAAGAATGTCATGTGACTTGACAAACATTGAGAAAACCTATCTTTGATATCACGTGTGAAGGTGATATCTCCACTTATTAAGATTTGAAATATCTTCCCTAGCTAAGAGGGAGTGTTAATGAGATATAGCTTCAGTCAGATATAAATGATGATTTCTGAAAAGCATCATCATCATTTATACATGATCGAAATTAATCCTTATTATATTTCTGGAAAATAAGTGAAATCGAATTTGTAAGCATGCATAAATTCGATATAATGAATGATGTTAAATTCTGCATTTAAATATAAATCGAAACTCATACCCGCCACATATAAGGTTATGTGTGTGTTAATAAACTAACCGAATGTTAGTCGGTTGTGTGTGGAACCCGCGTGCTCAAGGGACACGTCCTCTCATGAGACGCATCTCTTAGAGGCGGGTCTCCACCATACTTATAGTTGTTCCCTCGTTGATATGCAAACATCGAAATTTATTAATGTTCTGCAATCAGCACATTCGGCATAAAGAGAAGAAATCTGGAAATTGTTTTTGACTTAAGAATTCTCACACACAGAATTTTCAGACCTTAGTGTTTCCTAAGTTTATTAGGATCCTATTTGATAAAGATTTGATTACATTTACATTATCATTAAAGGGCACTTTAATAGTATTATAAAGTTAAATTATAAAGTAAAGTGTACTTTATAATCAATGGGGCCATGACCCTCAATTAAAAACAACTTAAAGTACATTTATATTTATTGAGTTGACCGCCCAAGTATAAGGACATATAATAAAGTTTTTTATTAAAAACCTAGAAATGGATTTCAAAAGCAATTTAAATGCAACAAAGAGGTCGACCTCCTTTGTGAGGCTATTTAAAGGCTCAAAAAGCAAATGATTTTTCATTCTTGATGTTATTTGACTTGTGCTTTTTGATATGAGAGCTGAGTGTAGAAATACACGAGGGTTTCAGTCCATTTTCTGCAGTGAGGAATGAAAACTCTTCATTGTTTATGCAATTTTGAGGTTGTGAGAGACCAGCCGAATTATTGCCATAGTGTGGGCTTCATCCAGGAGTCCAATCAGAGCATAAAGAGCAGATTAGTGCAAGGGTTTGAAGCACATTTTAAGGCACCATTAGTTGCAAACCTGTAGCTTCACATTTGCAGCGATTGTTCATTATCTTTCAGGAATTTGTGGACAAATTGGAGGAAATATATCTGAAGGCATATTGCTGTGTGCATTTGTCATGTAATTACAGCTAGCTGGGCACCTTAACTACATTCTACAGGACTCCTTTCAGCATTCCAGCTAGCCATCCAAGGCTTCTCAGCAACACGTGATCCATTCTCATGCAGAATGCCTAAGTTCCTAAGCTTATCCTTCCTTTCTTCTTGGTGTCTAGGCCATAGAGACTCAGCCAGCATGAACGTGGGGTTTACTAAGAAGAAACACCTGACTCCGCTTTGGGAATGAAGAGGGTTCATTTAGGGGCCTAATCGCTATACTCCAGGTTCTCTTAGTAAGCTATTAATGAATTCTAGAAATTCTGATATACATATTTGTAATCATTGGGAATCAAATAAAGGACTTTAATTGCTGCTAACAAATAGTACCAGCTCCTTTGCATATATAATTTATAGTTGAAAACTTAGATTACTTCCAGCTTCAGTTTATGCATTGTTATTTGTACCTCTATATTGAAAAAATACAAAAAAGTCAAATATCTGCAAAAATCCAAAAACAAAATTGCACCATTTGCTAAGTTTGGAAACCGAAGAACCGTAGGGGTTCTTACATCTTTCACCATGGATTCTTCGTTGAAGCTTTTGAGGCTTAGATTTTGATACCTAGTACTGGCCATCTACCTTTAATGGCCTCAGAGCTCTATCTTTTCTCTTGAAAAAATGAAATAGACCTACCAAAGTAAAACAAACTTTTTGGTGATTTTGACTTGACCAGTGTGATGGTGAAGTCATATTATCCCATCAAAATCATTTTCAATTATTTCTGGAAAGCTCCTATTTTTTAGGGTTTTCCTAAAAACAAGGGTTTGAAACCCTAATTTTCAAATTTTCAGAAATTTGCAAGTATGCTATTGACAATAAACCCACAAAAGCCCATGTTTGGTTTGACCTAAAATTGACTTTTGACGACAATTTTACAGGATTTAGACCATTTTCATCAAAATGCCTTATTGAAGAAATTTTTTTTGGGTAAAACACATCCATTTAGCATTTTTACAATTTTGAGTCGAGTTTGAACCATAGCAACAAAAAATGTTTAGGGAAAAAATCAACAAACCAAATTTATAAGATCTTGTGAAAAGTCTGATTGAAAAAAATGTAAAAAAATGCAAAAAAACAGAAAAACTTTTTTTTTTTTTTGACATTTAAGGATATTTGCAGAAATAGAGATATAGAGAGCAAATAAAATAGAGAGTTTAACCCACAAATTGTAGAAAATAGGATTTTGTTGTTTATATTCATATCACTAATTACATTGCATTGCACAAAGCATACTTCGTAGTGTATAAATAATTAGATGGTTACAATTGACAAAATTTCAATTACAATATAGTTTGTACAAAGTGAACCTATAAACTAAGTGCAAAGTTCTAACAAATCAAATAGCTAATGACTCTTGCTACTACAAATAGAGCTATGCTAGATGGTTGTAGGTCCTGATGATGGAACTCCTAATTCAAAGCCTCTCCTAAGTCATTCAACCTCAAGACTATCCAAGTTGGCCTGTAGGATCTCAAAATCCTCAGGCTCAAGAAAGTCATTAAAAATGGCATTTTTCCTTTGCTAAGCAAACATAATAAATTACAAATGGGAAAGAATTGGTTCGTATTTGTGATTTAATAATACTTGCAATTTCTAGAACAATGTCAATATGACAAGTGTGAAAGGGGAATTATATGACAAAGGAAGCAATTGCAAAGTTCAACTTAATAGGTTTTGAGTAAAATAGCTCAAAATAGAGTAATAGAAAATGCTTTTAAAACAAAATCTTACAACTCAAAAGACCATAAATGATATTGAAATGTTCTCATTGATAACTATTGAAATGTGCCAACCAATTTTTTCCTTGATTTCAATATCAATTACAATGCAACACGCACCCGTTAAGGTTAGCTCCAAAACCAAAATGATGCGTAATAGTAACTCTAACCAAGAATGCGCCCTAAGACCCGATGAGGGAGGAGGGGCGGGCATATGGTCAGAGGATCCCTAGGAGCTGAGTAACTCAATAACTGAAACTGATTACAACTGAAAGTCAAAAGATAAAACTCAATGCCAAGAATGTTGACCAAAATCCTTGGAAGGCGAGGTGATAGCATATGGCGAAGTGCTTATTACAAAACTGAAATAAATTTAGGCGGTGAACCAGCCATGAGAGATTTTCACACTTCCACTTAATCAGTGGGGGGAATGAAATTACAAATCAAACAATTCATCTATTGCGGTAGGCATCCACTCAACAGTGGGAATTCTCCACTTAACAGTGGATGATAGATATAAATACAAAATAATTTCCTCCACACTGGCAGTAAACCATCCAGGGGTTATAGTATTTGGCTATTTGCAATAGAAATCACAAGTAATTGCAATAATAATAATGGTTGGATTAGTACTACTAATTCACAACCTTACAATTGAAAGAAACTGCAAATTACGAGTGTTACAATAATAGAATGATTGCTAATATATGAAAGATGAATCTATCAAGTTTTAAAACTCTCAAAGACGGAAATTGAAGCCAAAATCTGAGCTTATTGAGGTCTGATAACAAAAACCAGCATACTGTAATTGTAAACCAGCAAACTGTAAATCAAATGAAATGCTCATAACTCTCCAAATATACCTCCGAATGATGTGAAATAAATTGTAGAAGGATTCTAAGATGTAGGCGCCCAATCTCCAACCCACAAACTGCACTAAAGCTCAGAGAATGATTATGCGTGAATCCCAATGCAGTCCCAACATGGTATGGCCTTCTTGAGGGGCAATTTTCTTCTTAAAAATCGGAAACAGCAAAATAAAATCTGCAAACTTCAAGGTGAGGTCGCCTCAAGCCTGGAATCATGATGAACAAATACCCATATGCAAATAAGAATTACCCTTAAAGCTGTTAATGATTTTCACCTACAACCATGACTGAACCAGCAACAATAAAATCTGGAAATAACATCTAAATCTTCAACATTGAAGCTCAATGTGCACTTTTGGGTGAAGCACCCTCTCAATCAACCATCTAGGAGACCATAGTTTCAGGCTCGAAGAATGGAGTAGAATTGCTAAGCTCTCCCTTAGCCGGATTCTAAAATTAATTCAGCAACATAACTTTACAACATTTTCAAAAATGAGAATGAATGAGCAATGCATCAATAAATAGACTCTTCAGCTGGAAAATGAATCAACTTGAAACTCCTCGAAGAAACTCTTCAATTTCCTCCAAGGGACGCCACCTCTCAAGCATTTACTTTATTAGAATTAATAAAACATTACTTATCATCCTCTAGGCATCCACCTTTAAGTTGCACAATAAAACATTTAATACTCAAATCAACCCCTCTATGTTCCCTTTTTTAAAACGACTTGAAGTCATCAAGCCTAGGCATGGGGTACAACTTCAGAACATAAAATTGACTAAGTATAGAACTTAGTCCAAAGAGATAGCCAAGAGCAACGCCCAAACAACAACTGACAAACTGCTAAAATTAGCAAACTGGCGTTTGCCAAGCTGAACCAAGCTGATGATGATGCCACTGCCATAAATGGACTTACTAAAAATAACGAATACCAAAAATAGTAAGTTAACTTCAAAACCAACAGAAAGCCAAACTGATCAACCACACTGAACTGCAAATGATTGAATTGCTACTAGAATGATACTGCTAAAAGATAGACTTACCAAAAATAGCAAACTGCTATGAATAGTATGTTTGCAAAACTTCCCCTAAACACCAATTGAGTAGTATCATGACTTACTTTAAATAGTAAGTGTTTCCAAACACCTTTTGAACACAAATCGGGAAGCCAACATGACTTACTATAAATAGTAAGTGCCTAAAAAGGTTGTCAGATGGAGATGCATGTTACACCATTCTGAAGCTCTCGAAAAACCCAAAAAGATCCACCAGATATGCATCAAAAAATCTCGCATGCAAGCCTTCAAATATGCATTTGAAACCTCCTAAAAACTAGGAAACCCTAATTTCCAATTCTGCTTAACCTATGAGTTTCTGAAAATAGGCTAAAACCAATTGAAGAGCGTAGGGCTAAATCGGGGACATTACAACTATTTTAGCAGATTTGTAAAATAGTAAAGGAAGTGTTAAATATTTTTCCATTAGATAATAAAGACCAACTAGTACAAAAGAAAGCAACTATGTGAGCCACAATTTTAGTTAGATTATTCAAGTAAATTTTTCTTGATTTTGCATATAAGTGGATGATGGAGTTAAAAACATTGATGGACTTTGAATTGAGAATTTGAGAGATTATAGGTACAAGTTTCAGTGGAAAATCAAAGGTCAAGGAAAACTCCCTTTCAATGGGACAATTGTTGTTGAAATATATTTGGATTGTTAAAGAGAAAATATATGAGGCCTGCTTTGGGAGGGATTAAGATAAGCCCACAAGCTAGAGCATGAATTCTCTCAAGGCATGTTTTAGTTTTCCTAATACCTATTTAACATGCACAAAATGCTACACTATATATGTCTAAAGCATTCATGTATTGCTATCGTACTCCTTGCAGGCCTTTTGAACCTCCATGTATATGATGATCCTAAATGGAATGTAGTTCCATAACAAGTACAAGGCATGCATTTAAGCAAGGAGTTTCACCAATTAACAAAGCATTAAACTTGCAGAATATATAGGAAATTTAAATATAACCAAAACTATCCTTCATTTTGATATAAAATATTTCTATAGTTCATTTTTTTCAGCACTACAAGCTGATTTTTCTCTTTCTAATAGGAACCATTATGTTTCCAGTTCCACAATGTCTATATACTGTTATGTAAATACTTTTGCTTCCCATTTGATTATACAATTGTCACTACCCTACCCGCTTGTCATTAAAACTTGATGGCCAATGTCAAATTGAAGCTCCAAATTATCACACTTTGTTAGCATCTGAAAAGGAAATTTGTCCCAACCTAACCTTGATAATCTAAACAACCACCTTGGTATTATTGTTGACAATTGAAATGTTAATATTCTTTTGAATAGTCAGGATCACAAGAACTCCAAGAAAAAAAAGTCTCTTTAGGTTGATATCAAGCCATTAGAAATTCATTTCAGTTTAGTTTGGCTTTATATATTTACTTTTGGCAAGTACTCTTATATGGTTCATATATGTTAAAAAAATAAGATTTTTAGTATTTGTGATATTGTCTACTCTTTCCTACTAAATTGTGTCTTTGGATTTATATATATGGAAAGCATTATACAAGCCTAAGGAAAATGATAGTAGTGTGGAATATAGAGAAAAAAGTAGCACATCTCTTAACCATTTTGACATCAAACATAGAAACATAAAAAAGAACGTGTATCTATTTTAATGTCCTTAACATCTCTTAGAAATATATGTCCATTCAAGGTCACCTACCTGTGATTTACCTCAGCAACTTGATGAAATCTAGCAAATCTTTGATGGTGAAGTATATCTCGATGGCTAGTGCTCAATTTTGTGCTAAAAATCAATGAAAAAACCTGATTAAGTAGCGATTTCGTGTGGTTAGGGGTTCATGATAGGTTGGTTGGTCAATTTTTTTGCAATTTTTACATAATTTAAACCCTTAAAAATCGTTGAAAATCATGGCTGATTAATCAATCATGATTTTTTGGGGAAAAATGGTTTCAGCCAAAGATTTTTGAGACTTTTTGAGGATTTATGCTTCTATGGTTTGAACAACTCACCCATGAATGAGGGAACTTTTAATCCTTTTCGTCTTCCCAAAATATCATTATCCCATGTAGAAAGTTTCTTATTTTTGGAAGACTGGCTTGCAACTTTTGCCATTGTTGTCTCTTCGATGCCTATTTCTAGTTTTATCAAGAATCTAATTTACTTCCAATCCCTTATCTTGAAAAATTCTCCCAATTTACTCCTTCCACACTTCCCATATTAAAAGTGAGGGGGCTAAAATCCAAAGACTTGGAAAAGTAAAGCCTTTTTGGATTATTGGCCATGATTCAAAAATTGCCAACAAATTGTTAGGAAGGGTCTACAATTGACCAATAGATGATTGGTTGTTTCCTCAACCTCGCCACAAATAAAGCTTTTCAAAGCATCTTTGAAACCCAACCTTTGTAGCTTATTTGCTATTAAAATTTTCTAATGTATGGTGGTCCTTGTAAAGGCACTAGTCTTAGGATGATAGTTTTTTTGTCATCTCAAATTCTTGTGGATGTTTCTATCACTTTGTAGCCTAGCAAGCATTATAATTATCCAATTTTGATACACACCATTTTAGATCATCTTGTTCTTCTTTTATGAAAATCTCCCTTTGATATTTTTGTTTTCAGTAAATCAATTACTCATTTGGAATTCCTAATCCATTGGCCTCCTTTCGTTCCCATTCTATTAGTCCTTGTGTCTTTGTTTCTTGAATATAATTGTGCCCGAAATCTCCAAAAGAGTGCTCTTTGCACAAGCCAAATCATACCTTTCATCTAATTTTGGATGCCAATTCCATTAATCCTCCGATAATTTTTCCTTAAGTTAATTATTTATTTCCCAAGTTTATGCTTAGTGATTATGTATTTAAATGTCATCTGAAAGACCAAACATGGGAATCTCTTGGGGGATTAGACACAATTAAAACACGTTTTAGGGGAATCTCTTTGGATCCAAACAATCAAGATACTTGCTTCTTAGTATTTTATTACACTTCATGTTTTCTTTTGAATAGAGGTTCCAAATCAATTTTGTTCTCTAAGCTAGATTTTGATACTTGGATTTCCTCAAATCATCGCCCTTTACTCTTTTTGGGGTGTAGACTATTTCCCACTTAACTAGAGGTATCTTCTTAGTTTCAAAATTTCCTTGCCACAATAGGTTTTCATCATTCTCTCCATTTCTATATTAGTTGTTTGTGGGTAATTTCAAACATCACATTAGGTAAATGGGAAAAGCTAATATTATTGCTTTCAACATTAAAATTCTTCCTACAAATGACATCCATTTTCCCTTCCAAAAAGCCAATTTGGATCTACATTTGTAAGTTAGGTTTTTTAGATATGAAGATTTACAAGCTCCATTGGATAATGAGTTCCTAATAACTCCAATTTTAAATTCCACACATTTACTGATTTGCCTTTGCATCTTAGGCTATGTTAAAAAAAAGAAAATCTTTAATTTTTCTTTGTTGATTCTTTGGTCTAAGGCATTGGAATATGTTACCAAGACGTCTTTCATTTATTGCGCCTTGCTCTAATTTGCTTCCCTAAAAGGAATGGTATCATCTACAAATTGCTCATGAGAAATGTCACTTGTTTCTTTTGTGACTTAATTCCTTTCCAAACTATATCTGTTTGAGCTGCCTGAATAATCCTACCAAGAGCTTCTGCTATTATTATGAAAAGGATAGAAGATATGGGACCATCTTATTTTAGGTCTCTCAATGATTCAACAAATCCAAAAGGATTCCCATTCATAATCACCGAAAAATCTTGGACTGGATATGCAGCTGAAAAACCAATCAATCAAATGCTTGCTAAAACCAATTTTTTCCATTATTTCCATTAAGAAAAGCTAATCCACCTTGGCATATGCTTATATCTAATTAGACAATCATTCCTTTTTTCTTCCTAGTATAAATGGAATGCAAAGCTTCATCTGTCACAATAATTCCAACTGCTCAGGATCTACATAGAACAAAATCACTTTGTTCTTTTGAAATAATGTTTAGAAGCATAAGTTTTAACCTATTCACCATTTCCTTTTCTATGATTTTATACATTGTATTAAATAATGATATTGACCTATAATCATCAAATGTGGAGATCACTTCCTTCTTGGGAATCAGTGCTATAAAAATGTTATATCTTTTTCCATTTTCTTATGCTTCCTTGGTTCTTTAGCTTCCAACCAAATATCTTTCTTGACAGAATTCCAACACTTGTGGAAGAAACTTGCAAGGAAGCCATCTAGACTAGGGTCTTTGTTCGGATGGAGCTAATATATTGCAGATTTGGTTTAGGTCTTGCAGATCATGTTAGATAATGTTGGAATATAATTCACATAATCAAACATATAATAAGTGTTTATTTATTCATATCATGCAAATGTTTTAAACCACATAATATTTATAATTCACATTCAGAGTTGGATCATAAGGGGGAGTGGATGAAAATCATGATAGGTCCGCCCGAAGCTATCACACCAAGCCCAAGAGCAGATATGCCATCCCTCCTAGCCCTCACTTGGCGCAATTAGTCATTCCACATGGGGTGGTCTACTTGGTGGACAACTTGTATCTGCATTCCCTATCCCTGCTATCTTATCCAACCCTCTTATGGTTGAAACCCCTTGAATCAATCCCATCAATCAATCCATGTAGAGGTTGGGAAAGAGCTTACTGTAGGAGGCCCATAAACATCTCCTCCTAAGCCCAAGAGCGGATATAACCCCCTTAGCTCCAAGAGGCGCACTTAGTCATACCATCATGGAGTGGCGTACTTAGGAGGATGTCTAGTATCTGCTCAACCTACTAGCAATCTCTTCCTCACTTCTTCCATGATTGTTCTATAAAGATAAATAACAAGATAGATATGATTGCACATACAATAGTTATAGTAGAATACATCACAACATAATTAGTTATCTAATTTCAAATAACATATTAGTAATGCTGTAATAATAAATAGCAGCATGCATAATCTTATTAGTCAAAATGACATTAATAAATAACATCAACTTAATATATTTATGATCAGCAATATATTTATTAATCATAATATATTTAAACATATTTATCAATCATCATTATTTAAATTCTCAACATACTTATCAACACCCAAATTCCATAATATATTTACAAATTCCTTTCTCTACATATATAAAGCTTTAATTATTTCATATTTTAAATGAAAGATACTTACCTTCTACTGTAACCTTCTTATTCTCCCAGCCACGATGCATTTTTGCTTGAAACTGTCCCCTCTTAAATATTTGCTATGGTATGAAGAGTCATACCTGATCGCTGCATCCTTTGACTCTTCATATAGCTGTTTTAAATTGTGTTTAGGCATCGCTGCTTTAGGAACCATCACTTCTTTTGATTTGTGTATTTGTTAGCTCCTTAATGATTCGATGACTTTAGTTAGAATAAATATAATGTATATTTGATAGCTTCTTAATGATTCGATGATTCGATTACTTTAGTTAGTATAAATATAATGTTTATTTGATAGCTATTTAAAATTTAATATAATCTTTGGTTAGAATTAATGTAATGTCTTATTTGAGAATTATGTTTATTTTGGTAATAACACTCATAATTGTTATATTATCTTTATAATGACAGTTTAATAGTTTATTTTATTTCTGATGTTTATTTGTATTTTTTATATTTCATATTAAAGTGAGATAGCAATAAATTATCAATATCTTTATTATATTTATCTCTTTGTGTTACCATCTTGGGGGGGAATATGTCAATATCATAATTATAATATTAACGTTAATGTTTTATATATATATATTTAATATGTATTTGGTTATTTATTTTATTTATTTCAATGTTTGGTTATTTTCATATTTACAATTTCGGGGACATGACACTTAAGATCATTAAAGATAATTTGTACCCAGCTAGTAATTGTGAATATTTTATTAATGTTCTTTCTTGCTTGTGTTGCATTACAAAAGTACTTTGCACTTTTATCTCCGTCTTTTAGTCAATATTCCCTTGATTTTTTGTCTCCAAAACATATCTTCTCGATTTATGATCTCATTGTGCTGAGCAAGTAGCTATCTTTCTTTATGATAAGCTCGTGCATAATTCCTCTTTTCATAATCTTATCATTTAAGTTCTCCAGTTCAGCTTCTATCCTTTCTTTCTTCCTGAAAAATGCTCTTAAAGTGCATTTAGTTCCAATCCTTGATTTTCCATTTGATAGAGCTTAGTTTTTTGTGTAATAAAAATATCTTTGAACCTTTCTAAATAGGTAACTCTTTTCACCATTCTTCTACCAAAGGGAGAAAGGAGGGATCACATCCATATATTTTCAAATTTGAAGTGACATCTCTTAGGATAATTGACTCTAGAGATCAAGAGGTGTATAGGAAAATGATCTGAACCTAAGATGGGTAAAATAGATCTTTCCGACATAAAGGGGACCTAGGATAATTGACTCTAGAGATCAAGAGGTGTGTAGGAAAATGATCTGAACCTAAGATGAGTAAAATAGATCTTTCTGACATAAAGGGGACCTATAGCCAATTATTGCAACCTAAAAATCTATCTGATCTCTTTGTGATGTTGCTGAAACCAATTCTTCTATATGTCCAAGTCTACTTTCCATTTTTGTGTGCTATATCAATTAAGGCCATGTTATCTACAAAATCTTTCTAAGATTCTCTATTTTCCTTCTTTTTATGAGCATTGCTTAAGATTGCATTGAAAATCCTGCCCCATTCAAAAGAATCAAAAGAGTCTCTAAGAGACTTGTTATAAAACTTTTGATGGTTGGTGCAAAACTCTTTTCTTCAAAATACATCCCATAGGGCCATAAAAATTTATTGAGTGAAAGCTAATATTAGAAGGGAAACTATTCACTTAGCATACCTACCAATTATTTCCACTCCTTCAATGGAGATGTTAATTGTTGAAGGTGTTGAAAGAATTCCAAACCCTCCAAAAGCTCCATTAGCCTCCACAAAGACTCCTTGCCATTTCTTTCATTTTTTAAATGAGGTCTACTTTAAGTAGGTTTAATTTTGGTTTCCTGTAATAGTATTCACCAAATTGTGTAAATCCAATTGATGCTTTATTAAGCGTCTTTCTTAATGGCATTGAGGCTGCTAACATTTTAAGATGTGATCTTAATTGCTCACTAGGAAGGAATGTATCCTTCCTAGATCTTAGAACCATATTAGTGATTTTTAGTTGGTTTGTAAGATCTCTATCTTTTGATCTTCTGACATTATTTGATTTCCTACCTTTCTTCTTGGACCCACCGCAATTAGGTTTGCATTGTTAGGATTTTGACTAGCTCACCATACTAACCTCCAAGATATCAATTTTTCATCTTCTTGATCCTCTTCTCCTTCATCCTCCTCTCCTATTGTTCCTTTCTACTTTTCTTCCATGAAGGATCATCCTTCTTAGATTCATCCATACATGTTCCTTTCCTTTTGTAATTCTTATTCAAATTGACATGTCCATATAAATGCAGATTGTAGCATAAATACCAGCTTCTCCTTAATAATTGATTTCACATGCTTTGAAGAATGAACCCAATGAATCTTCAATATTTGCCAAAATTTGTGGTTCCAATACAATCAAATCCACATTCATGAAATAGAAATTTTGTGCTTTACAAGATTGTATTCTGTTCCCATTCTTTTAGGTACAACCCTACTCCATCCATTAACCATCAGATCTCTCCCATTAGATCTTGTTTTTGATTATTGGTTTCACTTTAAATTTGACATTCTTACCCCAATTTGTCTTGCATTCATTCTCAAAGTTGTTCTCTTGAGGGCCAATAATTAACCTGTTTAGTAAAGAAAACGCAATCCTTGAAATCTTGAGTGATTTCTCCTAGGATTGAATCATCCACATTGATTTTATTGCTTCCACCATTTGTTACCCCTTGTCTATCTCTTAATGGTAGTGGTTGTTTTTGAAAATCCCTTTTGCAAGCCCTTAGGAATCTTTCTCCATTGTTAGTTACTAGAATTTGAAAATAGTTTTCTTGCCAAGAGGGATCCTTTATTCTAATTCTATTGCTATGTTCCTTGATTGGGATGCCTTGGGATGCCTTATAAATAATTTGTTTCTCTTCCATCCTTCACTGCTTTACCCCTTTTTGGTGTCATTGTTCTTGGTTGTAAGAGACCTGGTGTCTCTAAACCCCAAAACTGTGTTGAATGATGCAATTTGATTTCTGTTTTTTTTTTTTTTATGGTTTTGTAATTTTTTTCTGTTTTTGCAAATATATAATATTTTGTATTTTTTATATAAAGATACCAGGCATGATAAAAATTACAATGAAATAACTAAACTCATGAAAACCAAATTTTAAAGAGGCTGCAATATCTCTATTTGCTAATATATTATTTACAAAGCTTATTCAACACAAGGGCATACCTGGAAAAGCAATTATATAACCCTTGTAGAAATCTGGAACTTATTTGCAGCAATGTGATTGACTGGAGAAATGATCGATCTGCCCTCAAGACTGGTTTCTCCTCCTTGAAATTGCTTTATAGAGACTCCTGTAGCCTAGCCGCCACCAATGATGCAAGATTGAGGCCAAAAGGGGAGGCGTTCTGACCAGGAAAGAAAATGCCATTCTGCTGGAGCTGTACGGCCTACAAGTATAGCAGTTGGTACGGCTTGTACTTCTTCAATGAATGCCCAGCAACAAAGAAATCTGAACTTTGTGGCTGCAATCAAGATTTGATTGATTTAATCCTCATCAAATTTATCACCATTTAGCACAATAAGAACCTCATAATGAAGCTCTCTCCTTTGCTAACTTCAGTGGATCTTTCACCACCTCAGATCAGCTGCACAATTGAACACTTTTCGCTCTCCAATGGCTGTATTTTACTGAAACCCTTGTTCTCTCCAAGAAGTAACAAAAGCAAATATCAAATATTCACATGAGAAGTCGATTTTTGCTTTTTCATTGAATATTTATATTTCCTCAAGAAAGCTCAATTCCCAATGAGAGCTTTTTAATCATTAAATAACATTTAATTCACCTTTTTTAAATGTTGCTCTTATACACCTTGGTTTAGGCGCCACCTTTTTATTAATCATCATAAATAATTAATGATGGGTCATGGCCCCACTCATTAAATAACTTAATATTCCAACTTCATAATAAAGTATCATTAATAAAGTGACTTTATTAATGACATAATATTAATATTATAAGCAAACGACGCCAATTCTCCCAACCAACTGAAAACCAAGGTATCCACTAAATAACCAAGGTGACCAGGTGCTCTGTCAAGAATAGTAACCTTGGGAATGTGAATTACTATAAATAGTAAGTACACCCAACCGAGTCGAGAAATAAGTGCAGAGCTCAACCGAAGGTCAATACTACCTCTAGGATCTCACCAGGTGCCCATGACTTTCCTAAAATAGCCACTTACTATAAATAGTAAGTGAGTCGATATGAGTCAAAAGACAAGTGCAAAGGCCAAAACCTGAATCTTGAATGAACACTGGAGAGTAGTAATGTACATTTGCTCAGATAACAGCTGACAATAGACCCTCAAATCAAAAAATGCTAGCCCACGAGGGTCAAATGATGGGCTAACCCCTCAACATCACATACTGACTAGAAAGGGGACATTACAGTCCGCCCTCCCTGAAATTGCTTGTCCTCAAACAATCTCAGCTCTGGATGTTGTAAGATCTCCCCAGACTCCCAAGTAGCATCTTCTACCGGCAAGTCCCTCCATTTTATCAGATACTCCCTGATAACCCGCCTCCGAAGTTGTCGCTCTCTGACATCGAGGATGGCCTCAGGAACTAGAATCAACTTCCCCTCATCATCAAGGGGTGGCAATACTGTAGAGGGAACATGATGACCCAACGCCTTCTTCAGGTGTGAAACATGGAACACATTATGAACTCTGTTGTCCGCCAGTAGATCTAACTCATAAGCTACCTCGCCTACTCACCTAATAATCCTGAATGGACCATAGTAGCGGGGTTTCAACTTATCTGCACCACTCTTCCTTAGAATGGACTGACGGTAAGGCTGCAACATAAGATACACCACATCACCCACTACGAAAGAACACTCAACCCTCCTCTGATTAGCATACTGCTTTTGCTGATTCTATGCCCTCTGAATATTATCTCTGAGAGATCGCATAATATCCTAATTCTCCTGTAGAAGATCTCCAGCACTAGGCACTCTACAATCACTCAGCACCAAATCTAGGAAGTTGGGCACCTCATACCCATATAGTGCCATGAATGGTTTCATCTGTATAGTCATATGATAGGTGGAATTATAGCAATACTCGCAAAGATGTATCCACCTCACCCAAGCCTTCTACTGTCTAGCTACATAATTTCGCAAATATCCCTCCACCCACTTATTGACGATCTCCGTTTGTCCATCCGTTTGTGGATGGTAACTGATACTAGGCGTAAGTTCAGTTCCACACAATCTGAATAACTCCTACCAGAAGTTACTCATGAACCGACTATCTCTATCACTAACAATAGTCTGAGGAAAACCATGTAACCTGAAAACCTCTTGAAAGAATAGCTCGGCAATCTAGGATGCTGTGTATGTAGTAGTAATCGAGAATAAATGTGCGTATTTCGTCAACCGATCAACAACCACATATATACAATCTCTCCCTTGGGCGTTCGGCAAGCCCGTGAAAAAATCCATCGATAAACATTCCCACTTCCTATTGGGAATCGGAAGTGGCCAAAGCAAACCAGCAGGATAGGTGTGTTCCTATTTGTTTTGCTGACAAACAAGGCACTCTCTAACATACTAAAGAACATCCGACTTGAGCCCTTTCCAAGTAAACCACTCTCAAACCTGCTTATATGTTTTAAAATATCCGGGATGGCCCGCCATAGGGTGATCATGAAAGACTCTCAAAACTATGTTCTTCACCTCTGAACCTGGAATCAAGAAGATTCTCCCCTTGTAAAATGATCAAGTCATTCACAACGGAGTATCTGCTATCCTGCACCATCCCATCCACAATGCCAGAAGCCCACGGGTTCTTGGCATACTCAACAATAATCATGTGCCTCCAGTCCTCCGAAATTTGTACCAAGGAGTTCAACTGAGGTCAACGAGATAAGGCATCAGCTACAACATTTTGCTTCCCCTTGACAAAGGAGATATCAAAATCATATGACTGCAGTTTGCTGACCCATTTTTGTTGTCGTTCATTCAAGTCTCATTGTCCAAGGAAATGTTTCAGGCTATTATGATCAGTACGCACACTGAATTTGCTGCCCACCAGATACTGCCTGAACTTAGCCAACGCGTGCATGATGGCTAACATGTCCTTGTCATAGATGCTATAACTTCTCTCTAGTCCCCTAAGCTTCCTACTCTTGAAAGCAATAGGGTGACAATCCTGCATAAGCACTGTGCCAATGCCTTCTCCTGAGGCATCACAATAAAGCTCAAAAGGCTTCGTAAAGTCTAGCAATGCTAGAACTAGACATGAAGTCATAATCACCTTAAACTTTTCAAAGCACTTTTGGGCCTGTGGTGACCAAATAAAAGCTCCCTTCCTCGTCAAATCTGTTAGGGGTGCAACATGCCAAGAAAACCCACCGACAAACCGACGATAGAAAGCACATAAGCCAATGAATCCTCTTGTTGACGTGTGTTTTATGACAACACCAACACAGAATAAAATGTCCAACGGTCACTCTATTCTCTCTTGATCAAAGTATTCCGCATGCTAAGATTGCGTGAAAGATCATGCGTTCAACTCCAAGGTTCCTTATATCGCGAATAGACTCAGTTGGTTGATGTGAATATGCTGGGTATTCCAAGGGGACTTACGTAATTGTTCAACTTCATGAAGCAGATGAAAGATTTCACTATGATGCTCTGATTTCTAAACTAACCGGGAAATGCTGAATTTAAAAGGATAAGGGGGTAGGGATTCTACAATCTACTTCTAAAGGGTGGAATGCGAAGACTGACTTCGACAATCTTCAAACCAGACTTTGTTTCACCTCCCCTTTGGACAACTCTGACAAAGTTGGTGCAATCTTCAAAGGATGAGTAAGATATTCAAATTATGATTCAACATGCGCAGCCCATCACAACGATGCAAGTGAACACACGAATCACAACCGAAGTTAGGTACCGATATTCAAGTTGACCACGCAGGGCAGACTTACCATCAACAAGCCCACTAGTGGTATGGATAAAGGAAGACTTGTCCAAACCAAACTCCACACTCCACAACTAATGACTACTTGCATAAAATAAAGTCTACTTTACTCTAATCTACTTGAATTGGAAAGACGAAAAGGTCTTGTCAACTACTCACAACGAAAGAAAGAATCACCAATCAATGAAAATCTTTATATTATGAGAGTCTTACACAACAACCTTTTACAAAAACCTTCAAAGGGAAAGCTTTCCTTTCCTTTTCAAACTAAGCTAACTCCTAGCTCTACTCTCTAACTTCTATCTCCAACTCTGTCTAGCTCTAATCTGTCTCTATTCTATCTCTATTCTATCTCTAATTGATTACAAATGAGGGGGGGTGCCCCTTTTATAGTTGGCCTAGTCCAGCGGACGGCTTAGATTAGATTACAATGAAGGGCTCAGATTGGGCCACATATGCCGTAATTAGGGTTTTTGCCCTAAAAACCGCCACAAAGAGGAGTGAGGTAATAAATGAACAGAATATTCTTCACTCCTCTGCAGGAACCACTATGAGCAATTAATGCCCACTATCTTCCTCCAGAAGATCCTCGCCCAGAAAGACTTTCTCTGCTCTGCCTGCCAATTCTGTTGCGTTAGGAGGAGGCAAGCACACAACAACACTTGGTTCAAATCCTCCTTGCAAAAAGTTCTTCGTTAAGTCCTCCTGTTGCTTTCATTCTTGGATGCATTTCTCTTTTGTAACTTTCACATTTCTTCAGCTCACTGCCTCAGGCATATTTAGCCCCTTTTGCACCACATTCTTAATGCCTTAGACAAATCTTTAATGCCTTTTCCTTTTCCAAAGTCACCTCAAGTCCTCACGCCTTGGCTCCGGTGTTCATCCTGCAAAACAAAAGAGAGGAGCATCAGAACACATAATATAAATTCACTTTACTTACCTAATTTCCATGTTCTGACTGATTGATCTCCGGATGTGATAGAGTTCATCTCTTTCCAGCAAACTTTCATCATGGGCCCAATGTGTGTTAGGGCACATGCCATCTTGTTGTTTTCATCCTCCTGCCTTAGCAATTTCATTCACTTGCCTTGTCCACCTTCTTTTAGGAGCTTGGTGACTTAGATAAAATTCCACTCGTCCTGAGCTTGAGTGCATTTGACCTCCTCTGCTTTCCTTTTCCATGCCTTAGAAAATTTATCCCTCTGAGCCTTAGGAAATTTGTTAAACGGGTGCCAGGCTAAAATCTTTGTCGAAACAACACGAGCAAGGTGTGGAAGAACTTTAAATCATCTCCCAGTGGGAAATGTCCAATACCCAGAAAAAATTTCCTTTCGGAACTCATCGTTCTCATGTGTATCCGGGTGAAGGGGTACATTTAATTTTTATTATTTTTGAAAAAATAATAAAATTGCTAAGGTTTATTCAACTTTTGATTCTGGACGTACTTCACACCGGCAGTCTTCATTTTCCTGTCTTGGCATTTTTTCCTAACTCCTTGAAGAATTTCCCCTCCTATTCATGGGCATATCTCATCTTGCCTCTAGAAATTTTAACATCACCCCCTAGGCGTATTTTTCATTTTCTCCTTAGAAAAATTTAAAGTTAATTATCTTACCCTTGAAGGGCGCATTTGAGCATGTCAACTTCCACTCAAGCCTCACGCCTTGGCAACCTTTACCTTACACTTGGAGAATTTTCATGTGTTAATTTCCACCTTAGGGCGCATATGAGGTGGTGTGAAGGAAATCCGCCAACACTTAGAAACTTTCTATATCTTCCTTGGGCACATTTTACCTAGGGGGAAGAAACTTGAGGTCGCATTTAGGGGGGTGGGAAGGAATTCCCATGCCTTAGTATTTTCTTGAAACGACGCCCTCCTCTTGCCTTGGGCGCATTTCACATGTGCTAAAGGAACTTTTGGGCGCATCTAGCATGTGGTGAGGAAATCCATGCCTTAGAGTATTTTATCATCCCCCCTCTTCCTGTGGGCGCAAATAGCATGTGGAGAAGGAATTTGTTTGTGCCTTGGGCGCATTTCTTATGTGATGGAGGAAGTCTCCCATGCCTTGGGCGCATATAGGGTGGGGAGAAGGAACTTTTATATTTGTCATTTTTTATCATGTCTTCTCCACATACAAGGGCGCATTCCACATGAGGTGAAGGAAATTCCATACTTAGAATATTTTCAACCCTATAGCCTCAACACCTTAGCATTTGTCTCACCTTGTCTTTACATCTTAGGCACATATGATGGTATGAGGAGGAACTTTGCCACATCTAGCCCTTTACCTTGCCTTAGCAACCCTTTTCAATATCACGCCTTGAATGCTTCTCACTATCCTTGTGGCCTTGGGCGCATTTAACATCTGGAGGAGGTATTTTAATCTTGGGCGCATTTTGAGGTATGAGGAGGAATTTTCCCATGCCTTAGGAATTTTTATACTTCCTCACCTTGAAGGCGCATTCTAAAGGTGCTACTTCCATTTTTGCCTTAGAAAATATTCTTTCCATCATCTCCCCAACATGAGCGCATTTAACATGAGGTGAAGGAAATTTCATGGCCTTAGAAATTTTCTCATGCCCTCTTCACTTGCGGCCGCATTTCACCTATGCTCAAGGAATCTTTTGGGCGTATAAGACATAGGGAGAAGGAATTTCCCCAAGCCTTAGGCACATTTCACCCTATGAGGAGGAATTTTCATACTTAGCAATTTTAGCAACATCTTCATCTTCCCTGGGCGCATTTCACATGCCTTCATGCCAGTTTTTATTCATAAATTTCCAACGCCCTAGCCATGCCTTGCCCTTCTATTTTTAGTAAATCTGGAGAAGTGTGGATCCTCATGCGTTTTTCATCTGCTCTGAGCTAGATCAGGCGTGGTTGTGCCTCTACAGGCTTTGCCAAGTCACTTATACCCTCTGTCCACACTGGTATGCTATTTTTAGCCATTTACTATTTTTAGCAAACCCTAAAATTGATTGATCTTTGTAGCTCCGCCTGACCTGAAATTCGCTCCACTGGATCTTGATGGCCTAAGTGTCCTATTCACACCTGCCTCTGGCATAGTCCTGCTATTTATAGCCGTGAAGTGACTTACTAAAAATAGTAAGTATTCAGATTGTGGTCAAATTTTACCAATAGGCAGGCCGGAAGATGTTGACTATGGTGGTGTGCTTTGTTTCGACAACTTTGTATTTCATTCCTCCTATTTTTAGGCATAGCAATGGAAACCCTAATCTGACTTGCATGTGCCCTGAGTTGTTTCCACTTGACTCGATTTTTGTCGCCTGCTGTTCTGCTTGCTAAACTGAAGTGTTGGGTAGCTACTGGAGTGAAACTGCTATTTATAGTAAATGTCCGGAAACTGGTTAATTCAATGTCGGATGAGTTTGCATGTCACAGTGCCCGTGGGATCTCAAAAAACCCAGAAAACTGGTCAACATGTGGGCACCGGCTAAAAATAGTAAGTCTTTGAGAACTGATCCATTTTGCTTGCATGTCACACCACTGCAAAGCCCTCGCAAAACCCATGAGGAATATTCGGGCATGCGTTGAAAACTTCCGCATGCAAACCCTAAAAATAGCCTCTAAAGGCTGTACCATTGAAAGTCACCATCTCGGTTTGCATGTTATACCATTGCGAAGGTCTTGAAAAACCCAGATCCATTCTCCAATCACATAGTGGAAAATCATGTCTAAACCCTGAAAATAGCCTCCGAAGGCTGAACTGCTAAAAATAGCCAGTTGTCAGAATCTGTTCAAATTTCATGTGTAGGCACCCTGAAGTTGCCTAGATGTGCTGAAGTAGTTAGAATCCCGAAATCCTGAGGAAAAGGCCTCCATATTAGGTACTTACTAAAAATAGTAAGTTGTCAGATTTCAGTGGGATCCTGTCTTGAGCCTTCTGACCGTACTGTTGCATTCAGATTTCACCTTGATAACCTTGTTTGACCTCAAGCAAGCCTGAAGGATAAAAGCCCTAATTTCACAGACGGACAAAATTCCAAATTAGGTCAAAGAATAAGACATCCCCGAAAGGATGAAAAGATCAAAGAGAGAGAGAGAGAGAAAACAACCCAAAACTAAGGCCAAAAGACCAGAATGGAGCAAAAATTAGGGGGTCCCCATTTGAATGGGGCGATGTGTGAAAAGGTCACAACACCTCTGAGCTGTGTGAGGTTCTCTGGTGTAGGCCAGTCAAGTATAGCTCGGACCTTATCAGGGTCCATCTGAACTCCCTCCGCACTGATGATGTGGCCAAGATACAATAGCTCAGTCATACCCAACGCACATTTGAACTCCTTGGCGTATAAGGACAACCCAACAAGAATACTCAATACAGTATCAAGATGAGCTAAATGCTCCTCCCTGACCTGCTATACACCAAGATATCATCAAAGAATACCAACAAATATTTCTGCAGTTGAAATCGAAAGACTCTGTTTATCGTGGCCTGAAAAGTGGCAAGTGCATTGGTTAAGCCAAATGGCATAACCAGGAACTCAAAATGACCACAGTGACATTTGAAAGCAATCTTCTCTATATCCTGCTCTCTCATCCAAATCCGGTGGTACCCTGATCTCAAATCAATTTTAGTGAAGTAACATGCTCTGTGCAACTCATCAATCAACTCATCTATACGTGGTATAGGGTACCTGTTTTTTATTGTTCTCTTATTTAGTTGCCGATAGTCTATACACATCCTGAGTGAACCATCCTTTTTCTTCACCAATACCACAGATGAAGCAAAAGGTGACTTGCTTGGCCTAATATGACCCATAGCTAGCAGCTCATTAATTGTCTTCTCTATTTCATCCTTAAGCCACTTCGGGTGCCTATAAGGAGTAATCATAACGGGCTTAGCGCCCTCCTCCAACTCAATGATGTGCTCAATACCCCTGTCTGGAGGTCTACCTGGTGGGCTATCACTAAACACTTTGGAGTGTTTAATTCTCAGCTCCTAAATGTCTGGATGATAATCAAACTTTTGCTACTCTATTGTGTTGGCATCAACATACATTCGGCAGCCCAATCCACCATGTCATGATGAATGAGCCTCTCCATCCGCCAAAATGATATAACTCTCAGATTGCTGTCCTTAATAGCTTTTAACACATGTGACTTCCCATTGGCCTTAAATTTCATTTCCATGTCACAAAGATTGAGTGTGAACTCACCAATATCATGAAGCCATGCCATGCCAAGGACAACATCAATCTCCCCCATGTTAACAATGTAAAAATCTGCCTTAAACTCTTAATTATTAAGGCACATAGGAAGGTCTGAAATTTTCCTCACACTTGAGAGTGTAACCATCAGCTACCTTAACCCTTATGCCCTCAAATTCTTTTTTCTATATGCCACGACTCTCCACCAAACATGCATCTATGAAGTTATGTGTGGCACCTATATCTAGCAAAGTTATAACCTTTTCACCAGCTAAGAGTCCATGTAGCCAGAAAGAACCATCTTTTTGGATGCTAGACAAACGTGCCTCTTGAAGCTCCTTTTCTCCATCACTTCCACTCTCATTTTCGGATTTCTCATCACCTGATTGCTCTGAATCAGCTTGCTGGTCTGACTGATCAGATTGCTCTTCACCCTCATAAAACCATTCCATTTGCTTATTTTTCGCTTTAGGACAAAGAGGACATTCATGTTTTTCATCATATGGGCCCTTACACCAAAAACATAACTTTTTTTGCACAAATCATTCAAAGTATCTCCATCAAAAGGTGCTGCAACCTTCCCCTTTGAATCAGATTTGTCTTTATTTTTAGGAAATGATTTGCTAGGCCTTGATGATGAAGATGAACTAGAAGAAAACTTGCTGCGAGGTGCTGCAAGTTCCATACTATGTGCCTTTTTCATTGCCTCTTGCAATGTAGGAGGATCAAAAGCCTTGATCCAGCCTCTCATAGGTTCATACAAACCCTCAATGAATAAAATGACAAATCTCCTCTCAGATATGCCTGTGACCATGACTGAGATCCTCTAGAATTCACTAATATAGGACTCCAAGTTGCCCGTCTGCCTAAGCTGAGCTAGCTCTCAGAAATAAAGCTCTGGATCCTTCTTATCAAAATGCTCTATGAGCCTGTGAGTAAACTCCTGATAAGTATTAACCAAATGATGCTAAAGAGTGTACATCCCATGATGCCACCAGCCATGCGCCAAACCATCAAGATGCAATGTATCAAACTTAATGGCCTCATCCTCCTGCATGGGTCTCAAAGATAGATAATTATCTAATTTGTGAACTGAAAACTTGGCTGAACACCTATCTGAACCATCAAAATGCGGCAAAGTAATCTTGCTAACTGCCTATTGGAGGTCTCTATTCACCTGATGTGGCAGTGGTTGCTGCTAAGGAGCCTTGTGCTCAAATCTACCTCCACCTCTGGGTTTCTTAGCATCAAGAAACTCGTGGAAAGTCAAAGCCTGCCTGATCTAAGGAGATAGTGTCAAGTACTCAGCAAAGTGTCTGGTCACATCTACCGCTGTCAAACCACGGGGTGCCTAGAACTCTGGCTAAGGATCCTACTACTCTACCTGCTAAACTGGAGGTACCTCTCTGGTAATAAAAGTAGGTTGTCCAAGCCTACGCTCAGGAATACCTGACGATGAACTCTGTTGAACTATCACTTGTAGATGCTCTACCCCTACACTACCACTCGACTGTCCTATCTAAATCACACGCTGTTGTGGAATGATCTGGTCCATCGTACCTATAAGGAGAGACATCATATCCATCATATTATCATGCCTTCTTCTAAATTTTGTTTCAAGACTCTCAACTCTAGCACGTTCCTTTCCTGAATCTCTAGGTGTCTCCCTAGGAATCTCTCTATCTGCTTGTTGCACCCCAAATTAAAATTTTCGCTACACTTAGGCATTTTGAAGAAATGAGTCAAAATAATGTCAAATCTATCAAAAAGGTCAAAATTGGGGTTTTCATGTCTTGCATGAGGGTCAAAAACTTGATATTTTCAAAATCCGACAATCTGGGTCAGTTCAGAACGATCAAACCAACAATACCCAGATTTCAGTTTTTCATCCCTAAATTTTAGGAAAATTTCTATTTTTAGTAGTTTTCTAAAAATATAAACTTTTTCTGGGTTTCTCAAGAAACGGATACTTGTAAAATTTTCTAAAAATAGAAAGTTTGGCTTTAAGGGTTAAGACTGAATTTGATTGGCTTAAACTACTTCCTCATCAGGCTGGTGCAGTCAAAATCACAAAAAGATCAGTTTTACCCTACTGGGTCTATTCTACTATTTCATAAGCCTTTTCGGAGATCCAAGGTCATCAATTGAGATCAGTCAGTGGCCAGGTGTTAGAATCAGACGTTGAAGCGTCAAACAGAAGCTGTCAACGAGGAACGTGCACGAAAAACGAAGAATGGAGAAAGGAAGATTGAAGAATTGAAAAATGTAAAAATTTGTCTAAGGTTGGTGAATCTAGGCGCCCCTGCTCAATTTGGGCGCCCAAACCTTCATGCCTTAGAAACTTTTTCTGTTTTGACAGTCAACAACAAGGAAGGCACGTCAAACAAGGCAAAGGTTGAAAATTGCATAAAAATGGCTAAGTCTACTAGCCATGGGCGCCACTGAAGGAGAAAGGCACCTAGCTTTTCAAGGGATCTGTTGACGTGCCTTTTATGATAGCGCCAGCACAGAATAAAGTTGCCCAACGGTCACTCTATTCTCTCTTGATCAAAGTGTCCCACATGCTAAGATTGCTTGAAAGTTCATGTGTTCGACTCCAAGGTTCCTTTTAACGCGAATAGACTCAGTTGGTTGATGTGTTTTGCTGGTTATTTCAAGGGGACTTACGTAGTTGTTCAACTCCGTGAAGCAATTAGGACATGAATGATTTGGCGATATTGTTCTAGTATCTAAACTGACTCGGAAAATGCAGAATTGAAAGGGGATAGGGATAGGGATTCTACAGATCTACTTCAAAAAGGGTGGAGGACGAAGATCGACTTAAACAATCTTCAAACCAAACTTCGCTTTGTCTTCTTTCGAACAACTCCGACAAAGTTGGTGCAATCTTCAAAGGATGAGAAAATGTTCAAACTATGACACAACACGTTCATACCGTCAACACGACGCATACAAACACGTGAACCATAATTGAAGTTAAGTGCTGATACTCCAGTTGACCACGCAAGGCGAACTTACCATCAGCAAGTCCGCTAGTGGTATGGACGAGAAAACTTGCTCAAATCACAACGCCACACTCCACAATTAACGACTACTTGCATGAAATGAAAATCTATTTTACTCTATCTACTTTGAATTGGAAAGACGAAATGGCCTTGCTAGCTACTCATAACCAAGAAGAAATCACCAAGCAATGAAACTCTTTGTATTATGAAAAGTGTTCACAACAACCTTTTACAAAACTTTCAAAGGAAAGTTTTCTTCCCTCCTCAATCTAAAGCTAACTTCTAAGCTAAATGCTATATGCCTTCTACTCTCTAGCTCTGATCCAATTCCAATTCTAATCTCTATCTAATAATTTACAAATGAGGGGGGATGCCCCTTTTATAATAAGTCCAATTCAGTGGACGGTTTAGATCAAATTACAATGAAGGGCTCAGATCGAGCCACCTATGCCCTGATTAGGGTTTCTGCCCTAAAAACCGCCACAGAGAGGAGTGGGCAATGAATGCACAGAATATTCTCCACTCCCCTGCAGGAATCATAATGAGCAATTAATGCCCACTACCATCATCAAGAAGATCCTCATCAAGCAGCGCGTTCCCACTGGCCTTCTCCCGGATAGCAAACTCGATCAACCGGGCCAATACTGCTTCAACCTCCTGTGTAGAGATCGGTGGAATATGGTTGAGCTGGAACTCCAAGACTGCTACCGTCTGTCCGTGTCTGATGCAAGATTTCTTCCATGTCACTAAGGCGTCCTGGGTATGCTGAATTATACTAGAGAACGTGGAGACATTCTCAAAGTCATCCAGGACAAGTGACCTTCGCAGCTGAGAAGAATGGAGGCAGTCTACCCTTCAAACCATCAGCAGTTATCTCCTCTGGGACCAACTTTCTAGCAAATATGGCTTCTAATGTATTGAGGACTCCCCCCAAGATGTTGCCCATTGCCTTCTTCACTTTAGCTGAATCTGCCCTTGCTGCGTCGTGAAATCCACGGCCTGTGACCACCGAGGAGTACCAACTGGTGAAATCGTACCTATCACCTCTCTGAATTACACCTCCATCCACTAAGGTTTCTAGAGGTACATGCATCAAAGCCCCCAAACGAAGTACAGTCTTCGTTTGATAGATGCGAGTATCACCCCAGGCCTGATCTACTATATCCATCCGTGCCAAAATATTTGAGGCCTGTCGATAAGCATCGGCAAGGTCCTCCATGAATTTCCCTGTCTCAGTATGAACACGGCTAACCCACTTGTCTGCCTCCGTTTCCATTTTCTTCAAATCCTCTAAGGCAACAACTGACTCATTCGGAAGCTCCGATGGACGTTCTACTGCCGGGTCTGCTGGTTCACCTGGACGTGCTAGATTCTGCATATATCCTATCAAGGTTTTGTGCTCCTTCTTCAATTTCTTATACTTCCCCTCCGTGCGGAGCAACTGATCCTTCAATGCCTGATAGGAGTTATCGAACTCCTCGATAACTTGGGCTCCCGTAGGACGACCCAACTCTATTGTGGTGATCACATAATTTTCAGGCCTCTCCTCGGTTCGATCACAATCTTCCCTCGGAATAGCCACCTGAAGCGTGCGGGAGCCTGACTCGTCGGTCGAGATCTTTGAAAACTTTCGGGCCCTTTTCTTCTCTGGTGGCGCACTGATCCTCCTGAGGAACTCCTCCATCTCAATGGCCGGATCCGTATCATCCTCGGGTTCTCTCCTCATTCTGTCGGAAAGCCAATCAGGCACTGTCTGCTGTGGATTACAAATGACAAGGGGCTGTTCTTCTGTTGCCTCCATCTCGTGCACTTCCTCCCTTCTTGCACTGGTTTGCTCGGGCTCATCCTCCTCTATAAGCTGGGTATCTCCCGACCCTTGGGTCCCCTGTTCTGTGTTTTCTTCTTCTTCCAAAGCCGTGTCCAACATCCGCTGAAAATGGGTGTCGGCCATTGTTTCCTCTTCCTCCTCCTGTTGGCCGCCCCTGGATAGACTGACACTAGCTGATTCCGGGCGTTGGGCTGATCTACCTCCTCAAGTCCCCGCTCTTCCTCTAATCCTGCCCTCTGATCGGCAAATAATGAAACCACTCTTAAACTCGAAGATTGAGTTTGTGAGTGCACGGGTGATGCTTGTTCTATCCTCAACGGTATCGGCTGGGTTGGCACTTCCACTTGTGCCCTCGATGTCTGAGCAATTTGTTTCCCTCTTTTTACCGATAACGGCCTTGGGTCACCCATCAAGCTGTAAGTAAGGGCGATCGACTTGCTCTTAAGTCTGCATACATGTCTGTCGACCCAAGTCCTGGTAAAGTCATCACCGGGATAGAAAGAGTGTCCAAGTCCATGATCTCTGGCTCCAATCGGTGGAGTAGTATCCCTAACTGACCCATAGTCGGGTTGCATGACGTTGACATCCTCCTCTACCTGGTCGGGAACTGGAATAATCTCACATTCTTTAATCAACTTGAGAGGAAGTCTGGAAAACATCCTTCTTCTTATCTCAGCCTCATCCACTGCATTTGCCCAGAAGTCCTCCAGATGAGCTCTGTGCCGGTATTCAACGTTCTGTACCATCCGGATGTTCCCGTAAGGATCGAAATCCTGCCTGCCTGTGTGATATGACAAATGATAAGATTGCAGCTCATCCTTTGCCTCTCGGGCCGCTTGCAAAGAGGGACACACCTCAATGGAATTTCCCATGGTGATAGGGAAATCAAGCCCACCCTTCTTTTTCCTTTTCTGAATCTTATCGTAGGCAATCAATTGCCTAGATATCTCAAGCATTACTATGTGATCAGTGGGGTATCGTGGTAACCGATACGGATACGAAGTGAACCCTTGCAGCCTAATATATGTGAATTTCGGGAATTGGATGAGCCAATACCCATATTCCTCAATCAATGTCTGTGCTTCTTTAGATATTCTCTGCTGCGTCCTTTGCTGAAGCGTCCTCGCGATGTGCATTGTGAATGCATCATTTGCCCGTTTATAGTTGGCAATGTTAACCAAATGTAGCTGTGTGCAGGCTTCATGAATTTTGAATTGACCAGGGGCACAGCCGATTGGCTCTTTGTACGAAATCCCTCTGTACTTAGTCATTCTGGCCAACATGTAAATCACATATGAGCTCATGTAGAAAGTCTTCGTCACCTTCAAGCTCCTGAATTGCTCATCGATGTGGTTGCTAATCATCCTAGCCCAATCGACACACTCCTTTCCTTCCAAGATGATCTCGATGAAGTAGAACATCCAAGGCTCGAAAATGTAAGCCTGTGCACTCCCATTGACCCGGCTCAGCATCATTATCAAATCACAGTATTCTTGTTTCACGTCCTCGACAATTATCTGCTTTGGGAGCTTAGTGCGGGGTGGCCTCGGCTTTTGCATCCACACTCTGTTGATGACTGCAGTGACTCTTTCGAAAGAGGAAGAGTACATCTTGTCTGCTCTCTTATTTGTTCTGTATAACATCTCCTCAGCAGTTGGAATCCCAAATGCCTCTCCGATGGCATCAGGTGTGAAGTTGGCGAGCAGTTTACCATCCGGAGAGACAATCGTCCTACGTTCTGGCTTGTAGTGATTGGCGCACTCCATAATTAGCTCCGGACACTGAATTGCTGGCGGAAAACTAGCAGCTGCGTAGATTCCACTCTTCATTATATTATGTGCCGTGACGGATGGTTGATGGCCCCCTAGCCCGAACATCCTCGATTTGAGTGCATTCAGATTAAATGAACCAAGGTTGGTGTCATTCAATCCTGCCAACTTTGAAACTATTGCTGACTTTGGGAGAAATGGCTTAGCGAGCCTCTTAATCATTGCCTGCCGGGATGAGCCAGCCTTGCCTGCTTCAGTGTTTGCAGCTCTGCCTGCGGCTCTGCTTGTTCCTGCAACATCCTTTGCGCCAGCCATCTGCAAAATAAAATAGAAGAATAAGCTAGGCTGCAGATTAATAAAATAAAACAATTCCCGAGATGGCTGCGAATACGGAGTTAGCTTTGAAAATAAAATTTCTCAGCATAAATTTCTAACTCCAAACCTCGTACTGTATAAAAAAATCTCTGAGTTTAGAGACAACTCTCAGCAACTGCACTTCTGACTGGTGAAGAAAAAACGCAGCAAGTTAATAACTTTCAGCAATGTAGCTAATTTCTCCAGCACAAATTGTTTGAACTTTGACTTCACTTTGTCAACTTCAGCAGTTAGAGGAATAAAGAGTTGCCAGCAATATGAAATTCCAACTTCCTCAACTTCTCAACGTTTAAACTTCTTCAACACTTCGACTTTCAGCTCTTTGAGAATTAAATTCTCCAGCAACTCCGGAAAATAACTTCAACCTTCAACTTCGAAGTCGCAGCAACACACTTTCAGCTTTTCGAAAGAAAGAGTCTCGGCAAATGAAATTTTCTCCAGCACTTCGTACTTTCAGCAACTCAACACTCCGAAATAAAATAAACTCTCACAGAATTTCTCTCCTCAACCACTTGGAAAATATTTCAATCTCTCCAGAACTTCTTCAGCAACTTCAACTTCGAAATAATGTGAGGAGAAATGAGAGAAGAGATTGTTTAAATAACTCTTCTCGGAGAATCCTGCTAAGTAGTGCTGGGGCTATTTTTAGCACCTTCATCAATTTCCCACTATCTTCGTTCGGAATCTTCTAATTCAAGCGCAGTAGTGGGCTAGTCGTCAGCCGGTTATTATGGCAGTTGCCATTAATAATGATTCCTTGTAAAAAAAATTCGAATTTTCCTCTTAATCTGCCAGTTAACTCTTGGCGATTTAAACAACTCGCGAGAAAAACAATCACTTGACTTGATTTAAAATTCCATTTTAAAATCTCGCAGTGTTTAAATAAATTCAACTCGAAAAAATTCGTGGGAGTAGCAAATTTATTTCCAACTTTTAAAATGTCTGTCATTTAAATCCTCGATTTCATAAAATTTGCCTTAGACATTTTAAATTCTCTCATCAAAATGTTCAACTCCGGGCGATTAAAAATTGTTTGCGTGCTCGAAATAATTCGTCCTTTGAGATTTAACTTCTGTCAGGAAAATAATCTAGGCAAAACGAATTTCCTCTGAAAATATTAAAATTTCCCTTAGGAAATTAATTTTCAAACTCTGTTAACTCATGGGTGCATTTTAAACGGGTTCATTTGATTTTCACTTGACCCATGGAAAATATTCGTCGATATCAAATTTTCCCCTTGAAAAAAGATTCGTTAACTTTCAACTGCCTTTGGAGAATTTTAAAACTCATCAAATCATCCTTCCATGCCAAGGGCGTATTTTTCCCTAGTGAAGTGTTATCTCACTTAGAAAAAAAAATTTCTAACACTTTCTCTACCACAGGCGTATACATTTTGATGAAATATTTATTTCAAAAAAAAATTCCTTCACTTTACACCTCTGGCGCACTTTCATGTGTCTACTTTTATTTTGTTGCCTTAGGAAATTTTCTCCAGCAACCTTGGGCGCATAGGGGGTCTTGAACTTTCATTTTCTTGACTTAGAAACTTTCTCCAAGTCCTAGCCACTTTATCTTGCCTTGGGCGCATTCTGACCTCTCTACTTTCATTTTATGCCTTAGAAAAAATTTCGGCCATCTCCTCTTCACCATGGGCGCAAATGCTAGGCCAAGCTTTCATTTTCCCTTAGGAAAATTTCGGCCATCTCCTCTTCATCATGGGCGCAAATGCTAGGCCAAGCTTTCATTTCATGCCTTAGGAAAACTTCGGCCATCTCCTCTTCATCATGGGCGCAAATGCTAGGCCAAGCTTTCATTTCATGCCTTAGAGGGCGCATTTCACCCTTGACACTTTCGTTTTATGCCTTAGAAATATTTCATATCCTCACCTTCCTTGAGGTGGGCGCATTTTACTAGGTGAGCTTTTGTTTTTGCCTTAGAAACTTTTCAAGGCTTCAATCCTTGAGGTGGGCGCATTTTACTAGGTGAGCTTTTGTTTTTGCCTTAGAAACTTTTTCAAGGCATCTCTTCTTCCTTGGGCGCAAATGAGACCCCATGCTTCTGCTTTGCTAGGTGGGCGCATTTCAACATGTGAGCTTTCATTTTCACCATGGGCGCATTTCCTTGGTTCCACTTTCGTTTTCATGACTTAGAAACTTTTCACCTCTCTCCCTCCTCTTTGGGCGCATTTTGAGGTATGAGCTTCTATTTTATGCCTTAGGCGTTTTTCAAGCCTCTGCCTGTTCCTGCTCTTGCATTCTATTTTTAGCAAGTTGTGCTATTTTTAGCAAATCCCTTGATTTTCAACCTCTAAGGCTCCGTTTTGCCTGAAAATTTCATCAGATGATATTCTCTGCCTTGTGAACCTGTTTTGTCAGTCCTCTGCCCTGACCTGCTATTTATAGCCACCTGCTATTTATAGTAAGTTTGACTTTCTGACTTTAGTAGCTCCGTTTTGCCTGAAAGTTGCAACGCTTGATCTTGATAGCTTGAGGGTCACTCTGATGCCAACCTCGGGTGCAGACCTGCTATTTATAGCCGTGCCCTGACTTACTAAAAATAGTAAGTTCTCCGACTTTGCTCAAATTTTGCCAGCAGGTACCTTGAAGTGTGCTGACATGGGTGGGGTACTTTGTTTCGGCTATTTTTGGATTTTACCCCCTATAAAAGTGGAAACCCTAATTTGATTTGCATGTATCCCGAACGGTCTCCGTTTGACTTCGTTCCTTCTGCATGTCGTTCTGCTTGCTGGACTGGAGTGTTGGGCGGCTGCCGGAGTGTACCTGCTAAAAATAGAAACTGTCTGAAAAGTGACTCATTCACTGCCGGATGGTTTTGCATGTCATATTGCCCGCGGGATCTCAAAAAACCCAGAAAAACCCAGAAAACTGGTCTGCATGCATGCACTGGCTAAAAATAGTAAGTCCTCAAAACTCGATCTTCTCTGCTTGCAAGCCACACCGTTGCGAAGCTCTCGAAAAACCCATGAAGAAAAACCCGACATGCGTTGAAAAACACTGCATGCGAACCCTAAAAATAGCCTCCGAAGGCTGAACTCTGAAAGTGGTTGTCTCGGTTTGCATGTTACATCACTGCGAAGGTTTTGGAAAACCCAGAAGGATTCTCCAGACATGCATCTGAAAAGCCCATGTGGAAACCCTGAAAATGGCTCTTAAAGCCTGAACTGCCAAAAATAGCAAGTCGTCTGATCTGGCTCAAAATTTACGTGTAGACAGCTTGATGTTACCCGGATGCAGTGGAACTGACAGAATTCCAAAATCTCAATAAAATAGTCCCAAGTTGAATACTTACTAAAAATAGTAAGTTGCCAGAATACAGTGAAAATTTAGGGGGACTCTGCTGGAAGTCTTCTGACTGCTGCTCTAAGCTTAGATTTCAATTTTATAACTCAGTCTGACCTTAAATAAGCCTGAAGGATGAAAACCCTAATTACACAAACTTGACCAATATTTCAACCTGGGTCAAACAACGGGACAATCCCCGGAAGGACCAGAGACCAGAGAGAGCGAACCAAAGCCAAAAGACCAGACTGGAGCAAAATTTAGGGGGTCCCCATCTTGATGGGGTGATGTGTGAAAAAGGTCACAACAGGATCAAAAGTCAAAATTAGGGTTTCTGCCTCCAAGCCATTGTTGCTCAGAATCCTCTGTAGCGAATCAATTAGCACGATCATCTGACCATCCAGTCGACCAGAATCTCAGATCAAACAGAGGTTACGTAGGGAGGTGTTTTGAATTCTGAAGGTGAAAAACAGTAAAAATAGCTAAGTTTGGTGAATCTGGGCACCCTTGGAGAAGAAGGGCGCCCAAGTTTTTGAGAGGTTTAATGATGGAATTTGCAGAAGGCACCTCCAACGTGACTTCGTCAGACTTGATCAAGATGTCCAACGCAACCATCGGCACATCCGTTGGAGCAGGCAGTCATCGAATATCGCAAGCTGAACCGAGGAGAAAAAGTGAATGAAATGACACGTCAAAAGCAACAATGAAAAACTCAGAATAAAAAGTATCTTTGGAAGAGATGGGGGCCCCTGAAGAAGAAGGGTGCCTAGGGTTTAGAGCCATCAAATGTCAGTTTTCGGAGATGAAGTATCCAGAAGACCCCTTTCAGAATCTTCTCAGCTATCCAGTAAATCTGTCAGCCAGTCAATCTGACAAGTACAACGCCCGATATCAAGAATTCATCTGAAGGTCAGAAGATAAGCAAAGTTTGAAGATCATTGAAAATGGCTAACACTGGAGAAAATGGGCGCCCCTGGTAGAGATAGGCACCTGACAATTTGAAGGGTTAAACAAAGTTTTTGTCAGAAGACGTCTCCATAACAATGTCGTCAGATTCGGTTTGGCTTCGTGATGAAACGTTCAGCTCGTCCACCAGATCAATCTGGAAGCCGAGAGATAGGATCAAACTAGGGTGGAAAATTGAAGAGAAGTTGAAAATGATGAAAAATTGGTTAAGTCTAGAGAGACTGAGCGCCTCACCTCAAAAAGAGCGCCCAACTTCTCATGCCTTAGTGAAATTTTTGGAAATTTCAAAAAAATTGAAAGAAAGAAAAAACGCCTAAGTTAATTGCATAAACTAAATTTAGGGTTTTAGGGTTTGAGAGCTGTTTCTCAAGGTAAAACTTATTTAAAAGCATCTCTCTGTTTTATTTTTCATATTTTCTTGCAGGTGGCTTCAAGGAGAAACAGAGTAGCAACTTCAAAACCTTATTTCCAAGATTCAAGAACATAAATTTGCTGGTTTTTCATAATTTTTTCAGATCAGCACTCAAAGAAGGCTTGCTTTTTCATATTTCTTCATCTAGAACATCAAATTTGTGAAGCAGGCTATTGTTTTCAATTTTCAACAAGCTAGTTCATATTTGTTCTATCTTCTGGACAATTTTTTGAAGGATTTTCTTAAGGTTGCAGCAATTGCTTTTTATTTTGCATGTCACAGAAAACTTAAAAATCTTCCATTTCTAATCTTCTGGGTCTATTTCAAACCTTCTTCTGGACAAAACCCATATCAGAGCTTTTTCAGAGAAACTTAAAGTGGTTGCTTTTTCAGTCAGAAGCCAGGGTTTTCAACATCTGATCAACTGGGTTCATCCAAAATATGCTCATGAACAATACCCAAATGCCAACTTTTTCTGTTTTTTTCGGAAAAAATTATGGTTTGCTGCTTTTTCAGTCTTCATTCCAAATTTTCAAAAACGAACGAATCTGGGTTGGCTTGTAACGGAATTCTAATCAAAACCCATATCTCAAAAAAAATTCCAAAAATTCATCCATTTGATGAAGAAAAAACAGCAAACTAAAAATAGAAAGTTTGCCAAAACTTGTCAGAACCTAGGCATGTTCACAGTCAATCTTCGAGTTTTGCAGAATGGAGTACATCCCTACAGAGTTTAAGACCAAATCAGCATTGTACCATGATTTCATAGAAACGGCCGAGACTAACTTACACCATATCAAGCCAGTATTCAATCTACGTCCTTTGGAAGATGCAAGCAACGCCACCATTAGGCATCTTGGCCATTCAGGTCTTCTCGCAGCAGCATCCATACCTTTCTCAGTACAGAGCTTAGAATTCATAATTGCTTGTATCAACCATTATAATCCTACCCCAAGGGAAATCCAGTCAGTAGATGGAAGAATCATATGCAGTTTAAAGCTAGACATGATCAAGAAATGCTTCTCAATTCCACCATGGCCTGGAAGTGTCACCATCAACAGAAGAATGTGAAAGGATATGGGAAGAGCACCAAGAAAAGTATAGCAAGAAGATTGCACACAGGTGGCTAAAAGAAAAACACAGTACATTGCCAAAGAACATCAGGAGAGGAGAGTTCAAGGATGAATTTGCCATAATAATCACCTTACTCAACCAAATTACTGGTCAAGCGGATGCAACAAAGTTTCAGCCTTGGATGTTCTATGTGATACCTCACATCATGAAGAGGACAGAGTTTTATGACTGGCCTACATTTATCAGTGATTGCCTTCACCATCAAATAACAAAATATTTCAATAGACATGCATTCCACATGATCTCCTACCTAGTCTATTCGGTTGCCTTTCAAGGTAAATTCAGAGGGTTAAACACGGAGGGTTCTTTAAATGTTCAACATGTCTACAATTACTACACTCAGTTGGAGTTCACTGTTGCATCACATCATTATAAAAGAGTGAATGAAGCATTCTTAAGCTATACAGTGCGTGACCTGGACAACGAACTACATGTTTGCATTTCATCTATTGCCAGAGCAACAATGTCAGAATGGGCGGATTGGTTTATTCAGTTTGCCACTTTCACCTACCTAAGGGTTTACAGCTATTCAGGTGCTCCTCTTATGTTACCAAGGTATCCGTCAGATGAAGTCTGTCTATGGAATTTCTCAGACAAGTATCAGATGTTCACACTCACCTGCGCAACAAAAAGAAACCAGCCTTCAACTTCCCTTTTGCTTTAGGTATTTACAGGTGTAGATCATCCGTAGATGCTAAAATAATGGGTAATGAGTTAGATAAACTTGATCTCAAGCCTTTCAGCGAGAGACGATCTTATGACCCCCATGGTGTCTATGCAGCTCGACTTGGTCAAAACTATGCTCATGTGCCCGCACTCGAAGACTTTTGGGCTAACTGCAGAAATGAGTACGAGATGCGAAGGCGAAGCAATAGTAGACTCACCCTTCATCAAATGAAAGATTGTTTATCCGAAGACATTGAAGGGTTATCAAATGATGACGGGGATGTAATTCTCCCAGCCTATACTAGAAATCAGATTGAACAACAACCTCTTCCACAGGTTAACTGGGCTAACAGAGAATGCATTATAGTAGAAAAAAGGACACGACAAGTGGTAGAGTACAGCAAGACTTTCTTGATCCTCAAAAGGAAGGAGGCCATTCCAATAGCAGAGCCGCTAAGGAAACATTCATCTCTTCCCTCTTCTTCAAAAGCTCAAACGAAGATGAAAGGAAAAGTTCAGTCTCAAGAGGTTGCAAAGGGTAGTAGGTCTACAAAGAGTGCAAAGAAGAGGTTGGACTACACGGGTATTGTCATACAGGAGCAGCCTACAACTGAAACAGAAGTTCCTCAACCTGAGCCCATACCTCAGGAGGAAACAGAAGATGTACCTTTGATACAAGACCCTTTACCATCTCTTAGGTCTTCACCAATTCACAATGATTTGGAAGATGAGGAGATAGAGGCCGATGTTGTAGTTATTCCTCCCATGGACGTTAGTAGAGATACCACATCTTGGCTTGAGAGCTCCTTGGGAAGGACAAGAAGAAGGCCTTCGTATTAGGTGAATGTTGATGATTTGAATGTATATCAGGGAGCACCCAAGAAGAAGGCCAAGAAACAAATACACTTTGAGAGGAATCCTGAGGGTGAAATGGTCATGGAGACAGCTACGCTTCTTGAAGATAAAATCAGGGATGAGGTAGATGTTGATGATTTCATAATGGTCAAAGCAAATCTTGGTAAAAGTACCCGACCTGCTGGCATGAGTTTGTTTAAGATGGTAACTGAAAATATTCAAGAAAGAGTGCAGAAGGATGGAGAAAACAAGGCAGCCCTCAAGGCTGAAAATCGTCAACTCCGGTTGTGTATATCAAATCTCATTCATGGCACCTCACAAACAACATAGTTGTTGCCACAAGTTTTAGAGACACCAGTTGATCAGCAACAGTTGAGGCAGTTAATTATTTGTGGAAAACAAACTCAAGAATGGATTGAAGAGCTCATCGTCAAAGGAGAAGAGATTCTAGCACAGGTCTTCCAGTTGAGATACAAGGCTCATGACTTACATCGAGGTATCCAGGATTTTGAGCAGTTCATAGCCGAGTTCAAGCCTATGCACGAAATCATAATTGCAAATTTAGAGATGGCTTATGGCTCTACAATGGCAAGAGAACATAGAAGACAAATCCTGGAGTGGAAAGGTCACCTTTTTAAGGTTAATACAAATGTTAGAATATCTCAGGAGTTTGTTGTTTATAAGCAGAGAGTTATTGATACTCTTAAGTTCATCAGAGAGTTTGTTGCAGCGATTCCTTGTCAGTATTGCCTTGAGGTTGGTTCATACATTGGGCTTGATGTAGTGCAAGCAGAGTTTCAGAGTATCTTGCATGGCAGCGATGGCAATGTTGGAAGAATGAAGATGATTTCCATGATGTCAGCAAAGTTTGAGAAAAAGGTCAATGAGAGTGAAGATTTCTTGAGATCTATTGCAGATGGTGAAGAAATCTTGGAAAAGCGGCATTTTGCTATTAATAGTATTGGCACTCCCACCAAGGATGAAGTTGCCCGCTTTTTAGCGGATGTGATCAAGATTTAAATCAGCTTTCTTCTAGAAGCTTCTTCCATGCTTTCTTTCTATTCTTGTCTCAATTATTATCCATTCTTTGAGGATAGAAAGAAAACAGTTGTAATGACTTGTAACGAGTTGGCACTTTCCATTTTTAGATGCTTTCTTAGGTGTTAGATGCTTATCTTTTCTAGGATTAGAAGTAAAGCTTGCATGTTGGCAAGCAGTAGTTATAAAAGCAAGGAGATTTTAGGGTTCCCTACTCCTCTGCTTAGTTATAAATAAGAGCAGTGTTTGCTCATTTTTCTTTAACAGTGCTTGTGATAACAAAATCACTGAGCTTGTGACTTCATGTTTGTTATCGATTAGTGTCAATTTACTTTGTGTAAAGAGCAAGTTTGCATGCCTACTTAGTTGCAAATCCTTGTTTAGTGCATGTGTTTTGTGTCAATTGTAATCTGGTTTTGATTGCATGTTGCAAGTATTTTGCTACAACTTGATGTCTCGGAATTGTAATCTTTGTGCTTGAAGTGTGGGAAAATAAAGTCTTGAAGCTTGCTTTGCTGCCCTTGATATAAAGTCTCATATTTCCGTTATTGTGTAATACTTATATGATCTCCTTTTTCAGCTTGGATTGAAATTGAGTAAATGTATGTTGAGGAAAGTTTATTTAAGTATCTGTTGATGTGTTTTTTATGACGACATCAACACAGAATAAAAATGCCCAACGGTCATTCTATTCTCTCTTGATCAAAGTATTTCGCATGCTAAGATTGCGTGAAAGTTCATGCGTTCAACTCCAAGGTTCCTTTAACGCGAATAGACTCAGTTGGCTAATGTGAATATGTTGGGTATTCAAGGGGACTTACGTAGTTGTTCGACTTTGTGAAGCAGTTAGGACATGAATGATTTGACAATATTGCTCTGACTCCTAAATTAACCGGGAAATACTGAATTAAAAAGGGATAAGGGGTAGGAATTCTACGAATCTACTTCTAAAGGGTGGACGACGAGGATCGACTTAAACACTCTCCAAACCAGACTTTGCTTCGTCTCCTTTCGGACAACTCCGACAAAGTTGGTGCAATCTTCAAAGGATGAAAAAGGTGTTCAAGTTATGACACAACATATTCATACCATCACTACAATGCATACGGACATATGAGCCACAATCGAAGTTAAGTGCCAATACTCCAATTGACCACGCACGGCGAACTTACCATCAGTAAGCCCGCTAGTGGTATGGATGAAAGAAGATGTGCTCAAATCGCAACGCCACACTCCACAATTAACAACTACTTGCATAAAACAAAGTCTACTCTACTCTGTCTACTTGAATTGGAAAGACAAACAAGCCTTGCTAGCTACTCACAATAGAAGATAGAACCACCAAACAATGATAAATCTTTATATTATGAGAGTGTTCACAACAGCTTCTTACAAAGTCCTCAATGGAAAACTTCCTTTCCTCCTCAATCTA
>CM021104.1:404838659-405014977 GCA_007115665.2 Sequoiadendron giganteum
TAATGTCTAATTCTAATTCTAATAGATTACAAATGAGGGGGGATGCCCCTTTTATAGTTAGCCCATTTCAATGGACGGTTTGGATTCAATTACAATAAAGGGCTCAGATCGAGCCACCTATGCCCTAATTAGGGTTTCTGCCCTAAAAACCACCACTGAGGGGAGTGGGGCAATAAATGCACAGAATATTCTCCACTCCCCTGCAGGAACCATAATGAGCAATTAATGCCCACTATCTTCTTCTAAAAGATCTTCATCAAGCAACGCATTCCCACTGTCCTGTTCTCGGACTGCAAACTCGATCAATCGGGCCAATACCACTTCAACCTCCTGGGCGAAAATCGGTGGAATATGGTTGAGCTGGAACTCCAAGACTGCTACCGTCTGTCCGTGCCGGATGTAAGATTTCTTCCATGCCACCAAGGCGTCCTGGGTATGCTGAATTATACTAGAGAAAGTGGAGACATTCTCAAAGTCATCCAGGAAAAGCGACCTCGCAGCTGAGAAGAATGGAGCCAGTTTGTCTTTCAAGCCATCAGCAGTTATTTCCTCTGGGGCCAACTTTCTAGCAAATATGGCTTCTAATGTATTAAGGACTCCCTCCAAGATGTTAACCATTGCTTTCCTCACTCTAGCTGAATCTGCCCTTGCTGCATCGTGAAATCCACGGCCTGTGACCACCGAGGAGTACCAACTGGTGAAATCATACCTGTCACCATCCTGAATCACACCTCCATCCACCAAAGTTTGTAGAGGTATATGCATCAAAGCCCCCAAACGAAGTACAGTCTTTGTCTGATAGATGCGGGTATCGCCCCAGGCCTGATCCACCATGTCAATCCGTGCCAAAATACTTGAGGCCTGCCGATAAGCATTGGCGAGGTCCTCCATGAATTTCCTTGTCTCAGTACGAACATGGCTAACCCACTTGTCCGCTTCCGTTTCCATCTTCTTTAAATCCTCTAAGCCAACAACTGATTCCCTCGGAAGCTCTGGTGGGCGTTCTACTGTTGGGTTTGCTGGTTCACCTGGACGTGCTAGACTCTGCACATATCCTATCAAAGTTTTGTGTTCCTTCTTCAATTTCTTATACTTCCCCTCCGTGCGGAGCAACTGATCCTTCAGCGCCTGATAGGAGTTTTCGAACTCCTCAACAATTTGGGCTCCCGTAGGACGACCAAACTCTACGGTGGTGATCACATAATTTTCAGGCCTCTCCTCGGTTCGATCACAATCCTCTCTCGGAACAGCCACCTGAAGCGTGCAAGAGCCTGACTCATCAGTCGAGATCTTTGAAAACTTCATGGCCCTCTTCTTTTCTGGTGGCGCACTGATCCTCCTGAGGAACTCCTCCATCTCGATGGCTGGATCCGTATCATCCTCGGGTTCTCTTCTCATTCTGTCCAAAAGCCAATCTGGCACCGTCTACTACGGATTGCGAATGACAAAGGGTTGTTCTTCCGTTGCCTCCACCTCGTGCACTTCTTCTCTTCTTGCACTGCTCTGCTCGGGCTCATCATCCTCCACGAGCTGCGTATCTCCTAACCCTTGGGTTCCCTGTTCTGTGTTTTCCTCTTCCTCCAATGTCATGTCCAACATCTGTTGGAAATGAGTGTCAGCCACTCTTTCCTCTTCTTCCTCTTGTCGGCCAGCCCTGGATGCACTGACGCTTATACTATCTGATTCTCGGATGTTGTGTTGATCCACCTCCTCAAGCTCCCGCTCTTCACCCAATCCTGCCCTCTGATCAACAAATAATGAAATCACTCTCAAACTCGAAGACTGAGTTTGTGAGTGCATAGGTGACGCTTGTTCAATCCTCAACGGTATCGGCTGGGTTGGTACTTCTACTTGCGCTTCCGGTGTTTGAGTAACCTGTTTTCCCCTTCTCACCGATAGCGGCCTTGGGTCACCCATCAAGCTATAAGTAAGGGCGATCGATTTGCTCTTAAGTCTGCATACATGTCAATCGCCCCAAGCCCTTGTGAAAGTCAACACCGGAATAGAGAGCGTGTCCAAGTCCATGATTTCTAGCTCAGACCAATCAGGTGGTGGGACCGAAGTATCCCTGACTGAACCATAGTCGGGTTGCATAACGTTGACATCCTCTTCCACCTAGTCGGGAACTGGGATGATCTTACATTCCCTGATCAATTTGAGGGGAAGCCTGGAAAACATCCTTTTCCTTATCTCAACCTCATCAACAGCATTTGCCCAAAAGTCCTCAATGTGGGCCTTATGTCGGTACTCGACGTTCTGTATCATTCAGATGTTTTTGTACGGATCGAAATCCTGTCTGCTTGTGTGATACGATAGATGATAGAATTGCAGCTCATCTTCTACCTCTCGAGCTGCCTGCAATGAGGGACACACCTCAGTGGAATTTCCCATGGCAATAGGAAAGTCAAGTCCACCCTTCTTCTTCCTTTTCTGAATCTTATCATAGGCAATCAATTGCCTAGATATTTCCAGCATTATAATGTGATCGGTGCGGTACCTCGATAGCCGGTATGGATACGAAGTGAACCCCTGCAGCCTAATGTATGTGAATTTCGGAAATTGGATGAGCCAATATCAGTATTCCTCGATCAATGCTTGTGCCTCTTTGGATATTCTTTGCTACGTCCTCCGCTGAAGGGTCCTCGTGATGTGCATTGTGAATGCATCATTAGCCCGTTTGTAACTGGCAGGGTTAGCTAGATGCAACTGTGTGCAGGCCTCATGGATTTTGAACTGATCAGGTGCACAGCCTATTGGCTCCTTGTATGTAATCCCTCGATACTTGGTCATTCTTGCCAGCATATATATCACATACGAGCTCATGTAAAAGGTTTTCGTCCTCCTCAGGCTCCTGAACTGCTCGTCTATGTTATCACTGATCATTCTTGCCCAGTCAACACATTCCTTTCCCTCCAATATGATCTCAATGAAGTAGAACATCCATGGCTCGAAGAAGTAGGCTTGTGCACTCCCATTTATTCGACTCAACATCATCATCAAGTCGCAGTATTCCTGTTTCACATCTTCGGCAATTATCTGCTTTGGGAGTCTAGTGCGAGGTGGTTTTGGCTTTTGCATCCAAACTCTGTTGATGACCGCAGCAACCCTCTTGAAGGAGGTGGAGTACATTTTATCCGCCCTCTCCTTTGATCTGTAGAGCATCTTTTCGGCAGTAGGAATCCCAAATGCCTCTCTAGTGGCATCTGGCGTGAAGTTGGCAAGCAATTTGCCATCCGGCGAGACAATGGTTCTACGCTCCGGCTTGTAGTGGTTCGCACACTCCATAATTAGCTCCGGGCACTGAATTGCTGGTGGAAAACCAGCGGCTGCATAGATACCACTCTTCATGATGTTATGTGCCGTGACTGATGGTTGATGGCCTCCTAGTCTGTACATCCTAGACTTGAGTGCATTTAGATTAAACGACCTGAGGTTGGTGTCACTTAATCCTGCCAACTTTGAAACAATTGCCGATTTTGGGAGAAATGACTTGGCGAGCCTTTTGATCATTGCCTGTCGGGATGAGCTAGCCTTGGCCGTTTCAGTGTTTGCAATTCTGCCTGCGGCTCTGCTTGTTCCTGCAACATCCTTTGCTCCTGCCATCTGCAAGAATAAATAAGTTAGTTTGAAGATTTTTAATAAAATAAAATAGCCTCCGAGACGGTCGCGGATGTGGAGTTAGCTTTTGAAAATAAAATTCTTCAGCATAATTATCTAACTCCAAACCTCAAACTGTATAAAAACTCCGAGCTTATAAAGAAGCTTCCAGCAACTGCACTCTGACTGGTGAAGAAAATTTACAGCAAACTAACCACTTTCAGCAATGTGGCTATTTTCTCAGCACAAAATAAATTAAATCTTTCGCCTCAACTTCTGTCAACTTCAGCAACTTTCAACCTCAACAACTTGAAGAATGAAGAAATGAAGAGAGATTGCTGCAATTCCTTCCCAACTCCAACAGCAACTAGCTTTCAGCAGCTCGGATAAATAAAATCTGCAGCAGCTCTTTTGCAGCAACTTCAATATTCAGCAACTTCGAAATAAATCCTCCAGCAACGTCGGGAATCTGCAACAACTTCAACCTTCAACTTCAAAATTGCAACAACACACTCTCAGCTCTTCAAGAATAAAATCCAACCCCACTCTCAGCAACTTCGAAAAAGATTTTGATCTCTCACAAAATTCTTCACTTCAGCAATTCCAAGCTCTTTGAAACGTGTGAAGAAATGAGAGAAATGAAGTTGCTTAAATAACTCTTCGCGAAGAATCCTGCTGAGTAGTGCTGGGGCTATTTTTAGTACCTTCATCAATTCTCCACTCTCTCCGTTCGGCATCTTCTAATTCAGGCGCAGTAGTGGGCTAGTCATCAGCCGATCATTATGGCAGTTGCCATTAATGAAGATTCTTTCTTCTTCAAATTTTGAATTTTCCCCTTAGTCTGCCAGTTAACTCTTGGTGATTTAAACAACTCGCGAGGAAAAATTACTTGACTTGATTGAAAACTCCATTTTAAAATCTTCGCAGTGTTTAAATAAATTTGATTCGAAAAATTCGTGGGAGTTGTAAATTCATTTCCAACTTTTAAAATGTCTGTCATTTAAATCCTCAATTTCATAAAATTCGCTTTAGACATTTTAAATTTTCTCTTTAAAATATTCGACTCCGGGTGATTTAAAATCACTTGCCTGTTCGAAATAACTCATCCTTTGAGATTTAATTTCCGTTAGGAAAATAATCTAGGCAGAATGAATTTCTTCTGAAAATATTAAAATTTCCCTTAGGAAATTAATTTTAAAATTTCCCAACCCATGGGTGCCTTTTGAACGGGTTCATTTAATCTTTACTTGACCCATGGAAAAATATATCACTTGCTTCCGCCTTGGAAATAAAACTTCGTCACTGTGTCCACTTCATTTAAATGTCTCTGAAAAAAAAAAATTATTCATATCAAGGCATCTTTTCTCCAGTGAAATATTTATCTCACTTAGAAAATATTTCGAACATCTTCATACTTCTGGCGTACTTAACCCCTTGGCATTTTATTTTATTTAATTTAAAAAAAATCTCCATGCCTTAGAAATTTTGTTAAAATTCTTTTCTCCCTGGGCGCATTTTAGAGGGTCCACTCTCACTTGGGGCGCAAACATTATGTGTCTTCATTTGACTTTTCCCACACTTAGAAAATTTTGATTTTCCCATCACCGCCTTGGGTGCAATTGACTAGGCGTACTTTACTCTTATGCCTTAGGCGTTTTTTGATGGCGCATTTATATGTGGGCGCATTTGATGGGAGAAGCTCTCATGTGAGGGCGCATTTGAGGTAGGCAACCTTCATTTTCCACGCCCTAGCCTTTCCTCACCTTACTTGGGCGCATTTCACATGGCCCACTTTGACTTGAGGGCGCAAATACATAGGCAAGCTTTCATTTTTCACCATGGGCGCATATTGGGTGTCATGCTTTTGTTTCAATGCCTTAGATTTTTCTTGGAGGTGGGCGCATTTTCATACATGAGCTTTCAAGTTGAGGGCGCAAATTGCCATGTCCACTTTCATTTTTATACTTAGAAAAATTTCGGCCCAACTACTCCTAGCACAAGGGCGCATTTGATGGGGTCTACTTCTACTTGAGGGCGCATTTGAGACCTCATGCTCACATTTTTATTTTCCATGCCTTAGGCGTATTGCTAGGCATCCTCCAACATGGGCGCATTTCAATGTCCCTACTTCCATTTCAATGCCTTAGGCGTTTTATCAATCATTACCTTCCTCTTACCTTGAGGGCGCAAATAGACATGGCTACTTCTATTTTTGCCTTGGAAATTTTCACACACTTAGAATTTTGCTTGAGGGCGCATTTGAGAGGTGAGACTTTGATTTTTCATCATGGGCGCATTTTGCCTAGGAAGCTTTCATTTTTGCCTTAGGCATTTTTGCCAACCCCTCAACTTACCTTGGGCGCATTTAGCATGTGTGGCTCTTATTCCGTGCCTTAGAATTTTTTTTCAACATTTTCAATATTCTTTCAAGGTGAGGGCACATTTCCCATGTTGAACTTTCATTTCAATGACTTAGAATTTTTCGAGGGTCTTCACTTTACCTTGGGCGCAAATGAGGTAGGCTACTTTTATTTTCCATACTTAGAATATTTCAGGCTTGCTTCCTTTACTTCAAGGTGGGCGCATTTGAGAGGGTGAACTTTCATTTTCCATACTTAGACAAATTTCCATGCCTCTGCCGGATCTTGATCTCACATTCTATTTTTAGTAAGTCTTTGCTTTTCTAATTTCCATGGCTCCGTTTGGCACGAAAATTTCACCATCTGATCTTCTTTGCCTTGTGAACTTGTTTTGTCAGTTCTTTGCCCTGACCTGCTATTTATAGTAACCCCTTGATTTCCTTGACTTCCTCAATTCCATTTTGCTTGAAAATTTCACCATCTAATCTTCTTCGCCTTGTGAACCCGTTTTGTCAGTTCTCTGCCCTAACCTGCTATTTATAGCCACCTGCTATTTATAGTAAGTTCTTGATTTTTAACTTCAGTAGCTCTGTTTGACCTGAAACTTGCAACGCCTGATCCTGAGAACTTGAGTGTCACTCTGATGCCAACCTCGGGTGCAGACCTGCTATTTATAGCCGTGCCCTGACTTACTAAAAATAGTAAGTTCTCCGATTTTGCTCAAATTTTGCCAACAGGTGCCTTGAAGTATGCTGACATTGGTGGGGTACTTCGTTTTGACTATTTCTGGATTTCACCCCCTATACAAGTGGAAACCCTAATTTGACTTGCATGTATCCCGAACGGTCTCTGTTTGACTTCGTTCCTTCTGCATGTCGTTCTGCTTGCTGAACTGGAGTGTTAGGCGGCTGCCAGAGTGTACCTGCTAAACAATAGGAACTGCCTGAAAAGTGACTCATCCACTGCCGGATGGTTTTGCATGTTATATTGCCCGTGGGGTCTCAAGAAACCCAGAAAAACCCAGAAAACTGGTCTGCATGCATGTACTGGCTAAAAATAGTAAGTCCTCGAAATTTGATCTTCTCCGCTTGCATGTCACACTGTTGCGAAGCTCTTGAAAAACCCAGAAGGTATCTCCAGACATGCGTTGAAAAACTCCGCATGCAAACCCTAAAAATAGCCTCTGAAGGCTTAACTCTGAAAGTGATCGTCTCGGTTTGCATGTTATATCGTTGCGAAGGTTTCAAGAAACCCATAAGTAATCTCCGGACATGCAATGAAGAATCATACGTTTGACCCCTGAAAATGGCTCCTGAAGCTTGAACTGCTAAAAATAGCAAGTTGTCTGATCTGGCTCAAAATTTACGTGCAAGCAGTTTGATGTTACCTAAATGTGGTGGAACTGACAGAATTCCGAAATTTTGATAAAATAGTCCCAAATTGAATACTTACTAAAAATAGCAAGTTGCCAGAATACAGTGAAAATTCAGTGAGACTTTGCTGGAACAGTCCTCGATTGCTGTACTAAGCTTGGATTTCAATTTTACAACTCGGTTTGACCTTTAATAAGCCTGAAGGATGAAAACCCTAATTACACAGACTTAACCAATACTTCAACCTGGGTCAAACGACAGGACATCCCCGGAAGGACCAGAGATAGAGAGAGAGAGACGCACTAACCAAAGCCAAACGACCAGAATGGAGCAAAAATTAGGGGGTCCCCATCTTGGATGGGGTGATGTGTGAAAGAGGTCACAACAGTATCTTTGTTAGAAAGTCAATCTCGTCCATTTCTAAACTCTCTTGCTCTGCGTTTTTACTTGAGAGGATAGAAACGTTTTAGCGTAAGTTAAGTTGTAGTTGTCAAGTTTCATTAAAGGGAAAACCTCAGCTGCAACATCTAGAGTTCTATAACCTTGTGTTCTCGCAGTTGAATCAAAAAGATAGGCAAAAATTAGTTTTAGTTTACTTACTTTATGCAACTCAGCAAAAGAGGGAGCTTCCCCTCCTAATTTGAAGAGCAGTTTACTGCACATAGCTGTCTGTTTCCAAAACGCATTCCAGAGGTGCGATTTGAAACACCAACACTGCCATAATTGTTGTGACAATGTCCTCACTACTACTAGAACTAGACCAGTGAATACAAAACACCTAAAACTGTATCACCCTCTAGAACCTAGGGTGCCTCCCAATGCTCTAGCCCTATTCCTCTTCCCTTAGTATAAAAAATAATATTTCTGCTCATGAAACTGATACTGCACAGGTTGGCAGGACAACTGCTTTGATACCACTGTAAAAGACCTGGTGTCTCTCAACCCCAAAACTGTGCTGAATGATGCAATTTGATTTTTGGTTTTTTTTTTTTATGGTTTTGTAATTTTTTTGTGTTTTTGCAAATATATATTTTTTTGTATTTTTTATATAAAGATACCAAGCATGATAAAAATTACAATGAAATAACTAAACTCATGAAATCCAAATTTTAAAGAGGCTGCAATATCTCTATTTGCTAATATATTATTTACAAAGCTTATTCAACACAAGGGCATACCCGGAAAAGCAATTATATAACCCTTGTAGAAATCTGGAACTTATTTGCAGCAATGTGATTGACTGGAGAAATGATTGATCTGCCCTCAAGACTGGTTTCTCCTCCTTGAAATTGCTTTATAGAGACTCCTGTAGCCTAGCCGCCACCAATGATGCAAGATTGAGGCCAAAAGGGGAGGCGTTCTGACCAGGAAAGAAAATGCCCTTCTGCTGGAGCTGTACGGCCTACAAGTATAGCAGTTGGTACGGCTTGTACTTCTTCAATGAATGCCCAGCAACAAAGAAATCTGAACTTTGTGGCTGCAATCAAGATTTGATTGATTTAATCCTCCTTCTCATCAAATTTATCACCATTTAGCACAATAAGAACCCCTGAATGAAGCTCTCACCTTTGCTAACTTTAGTGGATCTTTCACCACCTCAGATCAGCTGCACAATTGAACACTTTTCGCTCTCCAATGGCTGTATTTTACTAAAACCCTTGTTCTCTCCAAGATGCAACAAAAGAAAATATCAAATATTCACATGAGAAGTCGATTTTTTCTTTTTCATTGAATATTTATACTTCCTCAAGAAAGCTCGATTCCCAATGAGAGCTTTTTATTCATTAAATAACATTTAATTCACTTTTTTTTAATGTTGCTCTTATACACCTTGGTTTAGGCGCCACCTTTTAATTAATCATCATAAATCATTAATGATGGGTCATGGCCCCACTCATTAAATAACTTAATATTCCAACTTCATAATAAAGTATCATTAATAAAGTGACTTTATTAATGACACAATATTGATATTATAAGCAAATGACACCAATTCTCCCAACCAACTGAAAACCAAGGTATCCACTAAATAACCAAGGTGACCAGGTGCTCTTCCAAGAATAGTAACCCTGGGAATGTGAATTACTATAAATAGTAAGTACACCCAACTGAGTCTAGAAATAAGTGCAGAGCTCAACCGAAGGTCAATACTGCCTCTAGGATCTCACCAGGTGCCCCTGCTATAATTAGAAACCATGACTTTCCTGAAATAGCCACTTACTATAAATAGTAAGTGAGTCAATATGAGTCAAAAGACAAGTGCAAAGGCCAAAACCTGAATCTTGAATGAACACTGGAGAGTAGTAATGTCCATCTGCTCGGATAACAACTGGCAACAGACCCTCAAATCAAAAAATGCTAGCCCACGAGGGTCAAATGATGGGCTAACCCCTCGACATCACATACTGACTAGGAAGGGGACATTACATTGGTCTCCATTTTTTATTTTTCCAATCACCTTTTCCTACTCTACCCACCTTCACTCTTGACTTAGCCTTGCGTTGCTCACCTTTGCTACTTTTTTGAAGAATTTTATCTTATAGAATGAAATATTAATTGTTTGTCTTATCCCCAAATTATTGAATTAATTGACAATCAAATTACTATTTTATAATTTATTACAACATTAACATTTTTAGTCTCATTGATTTATGGAATATATGAGACGATTTGTATGGATGATGTGGCATGATTATTACTTTATGCAATATTTATTTGTTCAATATAACACACTATTTAAAATGAATTCAGTATTTTGTATAAATTGAATCTTTATAAATATTTTTAAAATTGTTTTTTATTATGTTTATGACTACTATATCTTTCTTTGATGTGCATATTAGGATCACTCAAAGGTTTTGGTAAAAAAATCATGAGAAAGAGGAAAAGTCAACAAAGAGAAGCAAGGCAGCGAATGATGATGATACTAGCACACACAACTAAATTTAAATTTTAGTGTTATTTGCTTGTGATTGTATATTGCTTGGTGTGACTACATGATTGTTGTCATTGTTTCGCATGCTTTTAATATTGTTTGTTGAGAAGATAGATTATGTAACCCACCTTGGTTTTTATCATACCCTTGTAGTCAGCATACAAATGCCTTTATTATGTTTTGTTAATATAGTTGTATCCAACTATGTATTAACTGTTTGTTGGCTTTCAGGTAGTTATAGGTGTCAATTGGTAGACCGTTGTGTTTTGTTTGGCAACCACTGGGCTCTTTAAATAAACTTTATGTAGTTAGGGAAAGGAGTTTGATCCTTGGCAGATCAGCTTTGGTCCACTTCTATAATAAATTCATGTGTGAATAAAGATCATCTTTGTTCCTCAAATTGCTGTTCGTTCTGAGTCATCCCTGAGTGAAACTCTGAGTGTATAAGTTGCAATTTTTATATCAGAAATATATGCTATAAGTCTGGAAGTGTTTTCTGTTAATGTATCAATTCTGAGTGCTCAAATCATCAATCTAGCTTATCATATTCACTCAGAAAGTGTATGCAAAGTACTGTTGTTCTATTCCTGAGTTTGGAGTATTTAGAATGCTTGTAACACTCAGAAATTACTTATTAATCTGATATTCCCACATTAGTGTCATCGCTATGTCTGAGAACACATTCACTGAGTCTGATTTAGCATTGGACATTTCATGTCATGCTCTTACTTGGTTATTCTTAGTTGTTCAAAGTCTGATATAAATTTCTGAGCGGTTATACTTTGCAAATCAGTCATTTAAAAAGGTCAGAATGCCACAGTATTGCTTTCAGATTTGTCTTTGCATGGTACATTGAATATGCAAAGTAGTAATCTGCTAGGAGAAATTCCGGATGTTATTATCAGATTTGCAAATGTTATTCTTTTGAAGTCATTATCTGTTATGCTTTATATTTAGTTTGCAAAAATGGGAATTGTATCAAACTAAATCAATCGCAAAAACGACACCTCCTCGAATGGTATTTTACATCTGATTCTCATACAAGAACAAGATGACTCTTAAAAGAGAGACATATGTCACCAAAACCCAACTAAAGATATTATTACCTACTAAAAACAACAATTTACGTTGCATAAATTGGAAAAATTAACATCACTTTGACACTATCAAAATCTCTTTAACATTCAATAAATAAATACCTGTTAGTGCTAGACATGCACACTCCCTCCGAGTATACCTAGCAAGAGCCTGCATCAAAAAAGTATTATAATTAACAAAGTTTCTATTGATATGTAATCTATAAAGAAAATAAAGATCTTGAACATCCTAAGAGACTACTCGATCCAACAATATTTGAATTAAATAAACAAACTATTGACATCGAGGAAATATTAACCAAGACCAACCTAAATGACCAGTTAACGTGAGATAGGCATAAATATAGTATGGTCACTAGTATATTTCATTTGAAAGAACTTGCAGTAGATTGGTGCAGAAATTAGCAGTAAATATAGGGTAAGAAAAGATTAACCATCTTTAAAAATTACTGACATTACAAACAACCAACTGAGCATAGTGTCGTGTCCTACATAACTAGATCTTTTTGTAATCCAACAATCTTGAACTAGCATGTAATACTGGATCACGGTGAACTAACAGTGTAGTCTCAACAATCACACAACTAAGTGGAGTATCATTTATTGCACTACTTTGATCAAAGAGTTCTCATTCAGTACTTCGAATGAAGTCATCTATCACATACACTACTCAGAGCCGATTTGACTTAAGGCTATCTTAAGCTATGCATAGGTATTGTCCTTCAATGGATAGTCTGTCATCCCAGACTAACCTTCAACATACTAATCTACTTGTAATGAATCTATTTAGCAAGTAAGTACACAAGCCCGCTCCCATGCTTATCCTAGGAGTAACACAAGCTTTTCGAGTTAAACTAATAACTTAGCTGGGTGTACCTCAAGTGACTCTTGCATTCAAATCAAGCCTAGTATATAATAACTAAGATACACACCCAACTCCTAGTATGGAGTAAATATAAACACATTGCATCCCATGTTCAAACATATCTAGTATATTTAAATACCTATGTTGTACCACATGCAACATATACCACATGTAATATATTTGAATTCCTAAATCAAGTAATCTCTTAGACATATCTAGTATAGTTAAGTACTTGTGTCAAGCTACCTTTTCGACATATCTAATACAACTAATTATTTATGTCAAAAAAACTCTCCTAACCTAGACTACTTAAAAACACATTATAAAGGCAGCCTAAAGGCTTCAACCCCCTTTTTCAAAAGCAATATTAAATACTTCTATTGCTCAAATAGAAAAGACATTTCATGCAGCATAAGAAACACATCAATTTCAAGTTAATAATAATAAGAAGAAAACACCATGCCTGTTAACGCTTTTCCCAAAATGATGATAGTGCAACCTTCTCTTATAGCTCAATTCAGCTTTACAAATCAATTCCCACTCCCTTTCTTCTTGAAAGCACTCTCCTCTCAGAAATAGACAATTCGTCCTCACAAAGTCCACTCTTTTCTCACTCAGAAATCAGATATTATAAACTAGTAGAACACAGATGTAATAACTAGCAAAGGACGTATTCCTTTGGTATGATACACCTCCTATGGAAATAATGGTCACACAGAAATATGAATGATGGTTGCAAATAAAGATCACTTCCAAAAAGGTATAATGAATCATAAGATAATGCGTAAATGATGAATATGATGAATGAGATCATACAAAAGGTAATACCAAAGATAATACGTTGCAAGAGAGCTGGGGCGGCTATTTATAGAGCAGCCAGCTTCAAAGCTGCCTATAGTCAGGGCATGAGAATCGACACCACTCCCATTTTGAACTATTCAACCTAGAGGTGGCAGCAACTCAAGCCTGTACTCAGCAAAAAGCATGATGAATCGACTTCTCGATTGCCAGAATTCAGAAAGACTATTTCAAATGCACATGGGAAATTCGTATTTCTCTCAAAATTCACCATCTATAGAAACTGATAACAAAGGTGGCGCCAAACAGGTTTAATGGCGTGATTTCCAGGTGAAAGGAATTTGTCAATGGTGAAGAATCGACACAACCAGAATTGACTTCTTCCTGGGTTGAGTCGACTAAAATCATTAACTGTGTTGGATTTAGTCAAGCTTCATGGTTTCAGATATCGACTTGGTCAAAGCCATAAAATTTAAGATGTATTTCATTGATTTATCGCAGCGCATTCCATAGCTGGAAATGTGTGATTTCCACAAAGTCGTAAATGTTCCAAAGTCGAGCTTCATCAAAATCAGCATGCTAAAGCCAAAGTTTAAATACGTGAATTGAAGTCTTCATTAAATTGACTCTTTTATTAAATCAAAATAATTCGATTTCCAAGGTCAAAAAATATATAATATATATATATATTTTTATTATATATATATATATAAATACCTCAGTATAAATATATATATATATATATATGTATATTAATATATAATTTAAATATATATATATATAATATTTAATATATATTTAAATATATATATCGTAAGCCAGTCAACATACATCTGATATATATATATATATATATATATATATATTTGTAAGGCACAATAATAATAATAATAATATCTACAATATACAAGATGTGTGAGAATATATATATGTATATGTAATGTCCCCTTTTTCACATGCATCAGAGTTGGGGGATTAGCCTATTTTCCTAACCCTCGTAGGCTAATAGTTCTGGATAGAGGGTTTCTCAGACGGGCACTTGGTCGTCAAACTTCAGTGTTGATCTCTGGAGCATGGTGGCAGGGTGAATTGTGGCATTTGGCATGATACTGGTGCTTAATCTAATGATATTCACCTTTTATTTCACCATCCTCGACCTAGGGACCATGTGTTTTAATATGAAGGGGTCATTTTCTATTTTTAAGTTACTATTCATTACTAAAGTGAAAAATGTTATAACTTAAGTGAATAGTGTTCACTTTAATGAATAGTGTTTCCTTTGTAAATTTATAAAAGGAAAGAGAGAAATTCGAATTGCTTCATTAGATGATCATTTTGGCTTGAAGAAAACTTGGGAGCGAAGCTTAGAGGAAGAAGGAGGCTAGGGTTTCCTTATTTCTTGCAATGGGTGAGCCTGGTGGGGCTTGGTTCTTCGTTTGGAGCTGCTTGAGGGTGTGAAACACCACCTTAAAGTTGCTGATCTGTATTTTGTTGCTTCTTTGGAGATCTACTTGCTGGTTTGCGGGTTGTTTTGAGCTTGGGTTTGAGTGTTTCCAGTTGCCATTGTCTCCAATCACGATTATACAAGAGCTGTTCGCGTTTGAGAACTTTTTGGGACTGTTTTTTGAAGCTACAGCCAGCCGCTTTTTCTTGAGGGTTAGATCAGCAAAAGAAGAAAAGAAATGCCTATCTTGAGTGGCTGCAACTTCACCCAGAGGGGGCACCCTTACCCTAAGAAGCTTTCCATTACGGTTTTTGGTGGGAGAAGTTCATCTTCGAAGAGTAATCAGCATTTCATTGGGCGCAGGTACTGTAGCAAGGCACTATTCACAATGTTGTATGGCTGTAAGTTGAAATATGATCTATGGAATACTTAGTTTCCAATTTAATGTAAGTTATATATTGTAAGCAACTTATTATGTAATGAAGAAACTATTTTAGACATTGAAATGAGCAATGTACTCAAGTTATTCCATTAGCTTAGTTTATTTGAAGCTTTCATGGTACCCATATGCTCTTTAGTACCATTTTAGTGTTATTAGCAAATGAAATCAAAGCATAAGAGAAAACACAAAGACAAACAAAATTAGACCTACAAAACTCAATTGAAAAACAGATCAGCAGAGTGTTGGAACACTACAGTGGTATTAGAGCAGTTTCCTGCCAACCTGTTGGGTAAGTTTCAACTGGAGTTCCAGAGTTTCAGTTGAACAACATGGCTATTTCCCAGAAGCAGTGGGATAAGAATATGGGAAAGCTTAAACAAAGGTTGAAAGAGTTGGATGAAAATCAGAAAAGGATAAATGAATTGATTTCAGACCCTGCAAAACTAGACAGAGCAGCAAGGTATGTGGCATCCATCTTCAGGTCTACATCACAAAACGAAGAGAAGAAGAAACAAGAGGACACTTCAGTATCCAGAAGCCTCTACGATGAATTCTCAACAGTTAATGACCAGCATTCAGCTGATCCTGTGGGGAGAAAAAATCAGACCTTAGAAGATCTACTTGTTGATGATGAAGTTGAAATTTCTAAGGCAGCTGTAGGGGAAAAGTACTTAAGTCCTTTGGAAGATGAAAAAGAGTTAGAACACAAGGGTGATGGGTCCAAGCAAAATGCTGAAAGTAACTTTCATATTTCTAATAATCCACTTTCTGAGACAGAAGCTGATATGTGCTATGTTAACCCATTCTATGAGGTAGAGTCATAGGATGATCATGTTGAGGGACATGCGCATGAAGAAAGGGCCCCATATGAAATCAATGAGGGTTTTGAGCTCCCTAAATTCTCTATATCAGCAAATGCCGATGAGACTTTTGATCATTTTGAAGATGCCAATTCAGTTTATGTGCAAGGATTGTCAATTCATGAATCACACAGGTCTGAGTTGCAAGATCAAAGGCACGAGCTATCATTTGACTCCAATGTTGTTAGCGATGAGCCATTGACAGAGGTTGGAGCTTTTTACCACGACTACATAGTGAGGAGTACCCATCACTTCTCCTTTAGTCCACACATGGAGGATTGGTTGACGCATCGGTGTGGATTGGTTCAGAGTGTACGCCATCCATTTTGGGATGGAGAGTTACCATCTTCAATAGATGGAACTGGTGGTTGCAAGTATCCGACTCAGTTGTTGGCGGGTGAGTGCTTGCAGGATCGGTATTTAGTTTTCCATCATGCTAATGTGTATCCAACAAGGTTAGCTGCTTCTTTGTCTCAGAGACTACTTCTGGGTACATAGTTACACAGGGATTATAATGTCAGCAGGCATGATGGCACAAGTGGATATCACATCCATGAGAGCTTAGCAGAGGTTATGGAGAGATGTTGCGTAGTAGATGCTTCCAGATATTCTTACCTCCTCATGATGGATGGATGTGAGTCTTGTTTATTTTGGGATGCAGGTGGAGATAGAGTTAGCACTGTCATTTGGAGGGGTCCCAGTGTATTGCTTCACCACTTCTGGTATGGTGGAGTTAGGATCAGCATTGAGAGCATCTTGAATAACACCCAGCGGAAACTCACGCCTTCACAACGAAGATTAGCTCGTAGCGTGCAGCAGTACGAAGATAACATTTCAAGACGAACCTTAACACGAGGTAAGATTGAGAGACTTGGTGTTGTATCCAAAGGTCTCTATGATGTGTTTGGGTTAAAAGATGATAAGACTTTGCAACAGCATGAGACAACAGTGGCTACACATGTGCAAGATGCTACTATTGAGCTGTTACATGAAAGTACTCAGGAATTGGGTACTAAGAGTGCAATATTTGGCGTGGATTCGTGTCATGGTGAGTCTGATTTTCCAGATCAAGTCTCAGAGAATAGGTTTGATGATTCATGCGTTGACATAGAATCCCAGGATCGTGAGACGGGTGGATGTGCAGATGCCTTGGAAGGGGAAGTGTACGAAGATACTGTCATATCAGCAGCTTCTACCTTATCAGTTGAGCCATCCTTTGAGGTACATAGCAGCAATACCTTAGTTGCTAATGTGTGCACTGATGATAGCACACATGATGTTGCTGATCAAAAGGTGAGCGATGAGGATTCAACCTCTTACTATAGTGTGGAATTGGGTGGAAATGATGAGTCATAGGGGTATCATCATCTGGCGGGACAGTTGAAGGTTAGTGATGATATGATTGTTACAGCTTTGGAGCATTTTGATGGTACTCGACAGATGCTGGCAACCTATGGTTGGAGTACTCCTATGTCAGATGAGTACAGTGTTAGTAGTCTTTCCCTCGTAGAGTTCCATACACTACGAGAGGCAGTTGGAATTATGAAACAGAATTACCTACAACTATTTGCGGATAGAGATTTCCTTCTCGAGTGGGGTTGCATTTGTCATAAGGCATTGAAGGGAAAAGAAGAGGAGGTTGATGAGCTCACTTATGAGATAGAGACGACTATGGATTCTTTGAAGAACACTCAATTGGTCCTTCAAGAGTCACAGTCATTGGACGCGAAATTTACCACGGTATCGAGTTTGGCACAGTCTTCACTCTCTTCCGATATAGTTTAGGTTTCCATGGCAGCAGTTGGTGAAGCACATATATCCACAGATTGTGGTTGTGAGCAGATTGGGGATGCGGTTACTACATCCATCACGGTTTCAGGTGCAATTGATACAAATGGGATGAGTGCATTGGTTGAGAGTTGCAGAGAACCATGTGTTGCACTAGGTTCCCCTGAGTTTAATCCCATGACAGGTGATGCAAAACAAATTATCGATAGCTCTTGTGACATGGTAGTTGACTCACCAGAAAGTTATGTGTCAACTCATGACACTACTCCATCCACTTCACAGGAGATATGCAAAGCAACATCCAGTTGGGAGATTGGTTCTTATGTCGATTTGTTTCCCTCTCCTGGAAGCAAATCAGTCATTTCATTCCATACAGTTGATCATGATTGGCAGCTTGATGAGCCAATTCTAGAGTACAATTCGATGTATTGTTCCAGGGACTCAGAGTTGGATGATTTAGATCCGCACAGAGTGATTGCGCAGTTTGTGGATAATCCCTTATCTGAGTTAGATGGTGGTTCAATCTATGATAATCCACTCTTCGAGCTAGAAGTCAATCATACTCCTGATACTAGTTCAGGGTTGAGTGGTAATCGCAGCGTTTGGAATAGTCCTAGTGCATCGGGATTCCAAACAGGGGTCACATAGGAGTTTAATAGTGTGTACCAGGTGAGGAATGCTTGCAGTTTGGACTTTGATCCACCTGTACATGACTTGTATTCGATGCACAATCCTGGTGCACAGGGTGTTTTTCTTGGTGCAGTCAAGGGGAGTAACTCCTTACTGTGTCTAAAGTTACCATCTTCAGAAGATGGGACTAGAGGTTGCAAGTACCTGACTCAATTGTTGGCAAGGGATTACTTGCAGGGACAACAGTCAATTATCCATCGTGCTGATATGTATCTGACAGGGTTTGCTACTTTAATACCACAGGGATTTCATAAGGATACATGGTTACAGGGTGATTACGGTGTCAGTAGATATGATGGTTTGACTGGTTGTCACTTCCATGGGTATTTTGGAGAGACTGTAGAGAGATGTGCTGTGGATGTTTCCAGATATTTCTGTCTCTTCATGACAAATGGATGTGAGTTCAGGTTGTATAGAGATCCAGATGGTGACAGGACTGGCATTGCAGTTGGATGGGTTCCGACAAGTTGCTTCGCCAATTGTCAGCATGGTGAAGTTGTGATCAGATTTGCGCGGAGGAAGTCAGAGGTTATCAGACATGGCAGACTTTCCTTCCGGTGTTGGGATCCAAGGATATTTGGCGCAACTGCGTTTATGTTGGTGATTCCGGAGTTAGTCAGTGATGCATGGAACATTTCACAGTTCTTCTTTTCGACCTTCCGAGGAGTGAGGTTTCTTTGCAGTAGAGATTGCTTGGGGACAAGCAATTTCAGGGAGGGCGGACTGTAATGTCCCCTTTTTCACGAGCATCAGAGTTGGGGGATTAGCCTATTTTCTTGACCCTCGTAGGCTAATAGTTCTGGATAGAGGGTTTTTCGGACGGGCACTTGGTCGTCATTTTGCAGTGTGGATCTCCGGAGTATGGTGGCAGGGTGAATTGTGGCATTTGGCACGATACTTGTGCTTAAATTTATGATACTCACCTTTTATTTCACCATCCTCAGCCTAGGGACCATGTGTCTTTAAAATGAAGGGGTCACTTTCTATTTTTAAGTTACTATTCATTACTAAAGTGAAAAATATTATAACTTAAGTGAATAGTGTTCACTTTAATGAATAGTGTTTCCTTTGTAAATTTATAGAAGGCAAGAGAGAAATTTGAATTGCTTCATTAGATGATCATTTTGGCTTGAAGAAAACTTGGGAGTGAAACTTGGAGGAAGGAGGAGGCTAGGGTTTCCTTATTTCTTGCAGTGGGTGAGCCTAGTGGGGCTTGGTTCTTCGTTTGGAGCTGCTTCGGGGTGTGAAACACCACCTTAAATTTGCTGATCTGTATTTTGCTGCTTCTTTGGAGATCTACTTGCTGGTTTGTAGGTTGTTTTGAGCTTGGGTTTGAGTGTTTCCAGTTGCCGTTGTCTCCAATCATGATTATACAAGAGCTGTTCGCGTTTGAGAAGTTTTTGGGACTGTTTTTTGAAGCTACAGCCAGCTGCTTTTTCTTTAGGGTTAGATCAGCAAAAGAAGAAAAGAAACGCCTATCTTGAGTGGCTGCAACTTCACCCAAAGGGGGCGCCCTTACCCTAAGAAGCTTTCCATTACGGTTTTTGGTGGGAGAAGTTCATCTTCGAAGAGTAATCAGCATTTCTTTGGGCGCGGGTACTGTAGCAAGTCACTATTCACAATGAAGTTTGGCTGTAAGCTAAAATGCAATCTAAGATATTGTTAGCTTGAAATCTGATGTAAGTCATATGTTGTAAGTTCCTTATTATGTAATAAAGAAACTATATTTAGACATTGAAATGAGCAATGTACTCAAGTTATTCCATTAGCTTAGTTTATTTGAAGCTTTCATGGTATGCATATGCTCTTTATGTATCATTCTAGTATTTCTAGCAAACAAACTCAGAAGCACAAAAAGAGAAATTAAACCAAAACAAAATCAGACCTACGAAACTCAAGTGAAAAACAGATCAGCAGAGTGTTGGAACACTACAGTATACCTATATATACCTCTATGTACACGTGTGTGTAGGTATACTATATCGATGCATTCGAATGAGCATATCCATTTGCCAACGTACGCTTGTATCAATATGTATATACATATGGATACGTGTATATACTATACATATATCTATATATATATCCATATCCGATTCACTTACATCCAATTACGTTACCACCATATTGATAGGTATGTACGTGTGGTATATCTATACATACGCATATACGTGTCATTAGATCCTCCTGACACGCATGTGCATACATATAAACATACTTCCACCTACATCCCACCTATCCATATGATCGTAATAACACAAGAATGATCTCAAACCCCAAATAGATAAACATTCAAGTATGCAGAAGTAAACAAGACTCCTGATGCAAACATACAAGATATGGATGACTTACCTGTATCCCACACAAACTGACTCAATTCACTCAATCTAAGGTGGTGTGTGTATGCTCAGATAGTTTACTTTACTGGTTACTCGACCAAGATCTTCTCCCGAGTGATACCTCCCCTCCCCCTGGAGAATGAACATTTACCTATAACCACTAACACATGCACTTGGCAGTCAATTGTTCACAACAATAAGCAGCATATATAAACATCTTCGAAGTTAGAATAACAATAATTCAATAACCATCTATTCACATATATGTAGTATTTCACCATGGATAACATCAACTGAGATAGCATCAAATGAAACAACATCAAATGAGATAACATTCATATTGATAACAAGGTACAAGCATCTCCAAATCTCACATTACATTCATATTTACCCTATGTAGTAATAGTAAATAGTAACTTCACAATTGGGATGTAACAAAATATTATATGTTTGGTCAACATATTTTCAAGAAATGATGAGGAAATTTAATAAGGCTCCAAAAGGGTACAAGAGCTTGAGTTATGAGAAGGTGCATGGCACCTTATTGGAAAAGGAGGTCAAGATTGTAGAAGATTCATTAAATTCCATATGGGATTCATGGACCAAGACAGGTGTTTATCGTTTTTTATGGATAGAAGGATGATAAAAATTGGTCCTTGATTAATGTGATTATAATATCCCCTTAAGGCAATGTTTTTGAGAGCCATGGATTGGGAGGGGGAGGTGAATGATGGCCAATTTATTGCTGACATCCTTATCACAATCATTGAAGAAGTGAGGCCTCGTAATATTATTCAGGTCACAATGGAGAATTGTAGAGGTGTTAGTTTGTTGGTTGAGAAATGTTCTTCACACATCTTTTGGACACTTTGTGTTGTCCATTCCCTCAACCTCATGTTACAAAAGATTGGCAACAAAATTTATTGAATTGAAAAACTGTATGAGAGATCGACGAGATCCAAATGTTCATCAATAACCACCACATGTCACAAAATATTTTAAGACCATTTTCAAAATTGGAGCTACTAAAGTAAGCGAAGAAATATAAAATTTTATGTTTCACTTTAGTTACTAGAATTTATTTTTTTGGACTTAATCTGATTATGTTTTCTTCTTGAAGTTTGTTTTTAAATATTTTATTTTTACTTCTTAATCGGTTGGTAAGACCCATTTCACCTCCAACTCAATCATTTTGAGGTGACTTGTGAAGGTTCAAGAGGCACTTTCTAGCATGGTCATTAGTCAAACTTGATCTATATGAAGTCAAGCTAACATAGAGAGAGCAGCAAATATTTAAGAAAATGAACCTAGATGACTCTTGGTGGAATCGTGGGGAATATCTCCTTAGTTCACTAAGCCCATTTTGAGTATAATTTGTTAACCAACACGGACAAGCTTTGCTTGTAAAAGATATATAAAGGCATCAACTCAATGAATGAGAAGATGAAGATATAATAATAGACAACTCTAGGCTAAAAAATAACACGACTTGAAATATGCTCTTATCCTTGAAAATTGGTGACCAGTCAAAATAGTACAAGCTATTTTGAAGTACAAGCTATTTTGAGTGAGAGTTAAAAATAAGATTTTTAAATCTAGGATTGATTTCAAAGTTTTTTTGTTTTGAAAAATATTCTACAACGCTTTAGAGTTCAAACAACTTCTTAGCACTTTGAAACTTAAAACCTTTCTTCCATGAGTTCCAACATCTATTCTCTATCGAGTCTAATTTAAAATATTGTTTTGAAGATTCTCATAAACCACTTGTTGACTCTTGGGAAAAAAGTTTAAATAACATCTTTTAATTGATATTTAGTGGAGTTTATTGATAATTGATAAAGGAAAAATTTGAAGAATTTTATATGCTAATATGAACAATATTGCTGCTATCACAAAGCTGTTGTCACTATTGTCACAATCATGACTCAAATCTCCTCAAATCTACATCACTCCATTATTTTTGTCTATCCAAGCACCTATTTATAGGTTTAATTTTTCAATCAAAAAATTCAACCAACAGCATGCCCCTATTCAAAATCCACACTTTGAAATTTCCATATATAAAGGTGTACACATCTACTTATTGCATGTGCCTATTACCTGATCACAATTTGGATTTTAAACTGATTTTTTCCCTTCAATTACATGCATCTGACACCAAGGCATGCCATTGTTAAATTGAAATTTTTTCTACATTTCATACTAATGTGCACCTAAGTTTTAGTCTATCCTTATTCTTAGGCATGCAACTAGAATTTGCATGTGTGCCTCTACTCCTATCACATGTGCGCCTATGTATGGTTGTGAATTTTTTAATTTTCTGTCTCTTTTTCTTTTTAGGCATGTGCCTAGGGTTTACATGTGTGTATTTAATCCTACTGCACACACCACATATGGCCGCAATTTTTAACATTGAAACATCTTTTATGCCCTTAATGTTAGCATATAATTTATTACATCATACTTGGTTATTTGATCGTTTCTTTATAACCAATGGTAGTTGATCGGTTGCTTTTGTTCAACCACATTCTCTTTGTATTTATCTTTTGCTGCTGCTCATTTCATTAAGCAAGATCATTTCCTGCTCTTTGCCTTTGATCATTTGCTTGCTCTCATTATGGTATCAAAGCAGAACTATTTCCTTTGCCTCTGAAATGCAGTAGAGGAGAATAAAGGGGTTGAAGATATCAATTCAAGGGTGTTAGAATCTGCAGAAGAGAAGTAGCATCGAAATTTGATGCTTGAAGCAGATACAATTCGTTTGAAGGCTGCATAAGAAGACTGGAATAGAAGGAAGCATATTGAAATTTGTACAGCTTAAGGAAGCATGGTAAAACCAGCAATACTGGAAAGACATGAAATGTGAGTGGAGAAATGATAGGCCACATAATATGAACTTGTTTTTTGTTCTTTTAACCAGTTGCTGGGCAATATAAATCCTGTGCAGCATGAGTAGTATTTTCTGTTGAGTGGGAGGACGTCTCATTCAAGGGCAACATTGAAGAAAGAGCAATAGGAATTTGAAGTATCATCTGAACAAAGCGCCAGCCTTGTGCTAATTTTTGCTGATTGAAAATGTATAAGAGATACAAATGACCCGTGCAATCCAAGTGCTGGATGTGAAGGCAAACAAGTGAAAAGGCATTGATGCTATGTGAGATTGGCACAAGAAGTAGTCTAAACATGGCAGAATGAAGCATCGCAAGTGTTAGCAGGCCTTGGAGGTGTTATAAAGATTAAGGAATGTGTGAAATAAAGGTGCATTTTTCATAACAATTTCCCTGGTTTATACTTTGCAAATATAGTTATAAACAGTTAAAAACTATATTTTTTCAGTTTGGGAGAAAAATTCACATATGTTTTCTAAGAAAGCCATTAATAGTTTTGAAAAATCTTTTCAAACCAACCTTTAGGGATTTATAAGAGTTCTAGGAGTGATAAGGATCCTCAAAACTCTAGAAAATGACTAACAATGCACCCAAAATCATGCTTCCCGACTCTCAACTTTCGAGAGGCAATAATTATGCCGCTTGGAAAATTAAATTTGAAACCCAATTGGAATTTGAAGACCTTTGGGATATAGTTTCCAAGAACATCACTAGACCTACAAATGCCTGCGAAAACCAAACCTGAGTGGGATCTACAGAGTCATAGAGCAGACGGCACTTGGTCCTTAGGTTGGAGCGCAAATAATCACTCAAATTAAGATCTTTAGACTTGCACAAGAAGACTTCTTTGCACACAAGGCATGCAAAACAACTTGGATGGCATTATAGCCAAGTAAAAATCTATTAAGGGCATATTTTTCAGTCTAAAAAATTACAACTTTTCCCTTTTTTTATATCAGTATTGAAACTCAAAGTTAGATAATGAGGGTGATTTTTTATTCTTCTCATTTCAAATGCATGGTGGCAAAGGTTTGGTTCTAAGTTCCCAGATCTTTAGAGGACTACAATTTCTATCTTGAGCCAACCATGTAGCACTTCAAAATGTGGGTGCAAATGGAGCATGTTCAAACACATACACACCAAGAAGCGCAATAGGTTGTCAGCAGAATAGGTCAAATGATCTTGTTTATGTTCATTATAACCTTCATCTCAGTCACAAACAAATCTAGGACACCGACTTATCTCCCATCACTCTAGAAGAGGTTGATCCATAGTTAGATTGGATCACCAAGGTTGAGAATCTCCTTGACAAACAATATTTAGCAATGAACTTGTTGATGGAAGACATGACATAAGCATGGATAACAACATGTTGCTTCATTGCCATGGATGTGTGAAATGATTTTTGATCATTATGTTATTATTACAAGTTTATATAGCTCAGATATTTCTAAAACTATTGATTGCTATAGGAAATGCAAGGATGCAAAGTTCTAATTTCATCTTTTAAGGGAGGTCATAGAAGAGGTTTGGCCTTTCAAGTCTTAGTTAGGTTGTGACTTATTCATCTCACATTTGTAAGTTAGCAAGTTCGATACAGGAGAGTGCTTAACATATTTTTTGGACCCAACATTTTTTTTATGCTTTGAGCAATGTTTTGAAAGACATTGACACAGACAGCTTGGGTGAAGGCAATGGTGGCTGAAGCTAAAGACATACAAATGTTTGTATGCAACCACTGCACATCACTTGTGCTATTCAAGACATTTTTGATAAAGAAATTTCTAAAATCCATGGAAACTAAATGTGCTAGCTATTTCATTTTCTAAAGAGAATGTTGAAGGTGCAAGAGACTCCACATTCTATGGTGGTTTGTGGAGAGTGGAAAAAATGGTTGAGGCAAAGACAGAAGAAGTGAAGGGCTGAGACAAAGGTACTTAATAATGCTTGGTGGTCCACTATAATGTAAAAAATATAGAATGTTTGTTTTACCTTTAATTATAATTTTTAAGAACTTTAGGATTCAATTTCATTTTTTTATTTTTTTTATAAATGTTGCTTGCAAATACATTTCCTCTACCATATCACTAGTTGTGGTGATTATCAAGTATGCTAACAAACACTCCTAGCCTTGAGAGGTTTCTGAAATGTTTGACAATGTGCTTGTCCAAACAAAACAAGAAGTTTATAGCAAGAAGCTCGGACTAGAATACAATGCAAAGAATGTCCAACATATTGTGACATCAGTGGAACAAAATGAACACCTAGCTTGATATAGCAGCCTATGTTCTTGACCCCAAGTGATATGCACCTAGGGCTATCAACATTCCTCCATTTGATTCTGATGAGAGCAAGCAAGGATTTTACGAATGGCCTGGGAAAGATGTACAACACTAAGTATGCATCTATACTTCGGAAGCAATGGATTGCATTTGTCAATCTTTGTGGTTCAACATTCAACAAACTAGAGGTTGAGATGAATAAGACTATCCTTGCTCAAACAGACCTTATTGGATAGAAGACTTGGCATGGGAAGAATATAACAAAGCTAAGGCAACTCTCCATTTACCTACCCTCAAAGGTAGCTGGTTTTTCTACAATAGAGAGGAATTGGTCCAACTATAGCTTCATCCATTTGGTCAAAAGGAACAAACTTACCTATATATGAGTAGAGAAGTTAATTAAAAGTCATAGTGTCTTACAACTTCAAGATCAACAAACTCAATAGTATCAACAAACTCCAACCAGATGTATATATGTATGTGTGTGTGTGTACATGACATGTCTATACACATTTATATGTACACATACATATATATGTGTGTGTATGTATATGTGTGTGTGTGTGTGTGTGTGTGTCATATCGTCCCTGAAATGCATCCAATCATCCCCTGCCATCCCTGCCCCCAAAACATTGTGCTACATAGGCTACCTCTACTCAAGTGTGTGGTGATAGTGCCTCATATAGGAGCCCTATGTAATTTTTTTAGTTTTTGATCTGATAAAACATTTGAAATTATAATATATATATATATAAAGGAAGTTGCTCAAAATATCTTTTGTCTTCCTTTGTTGGTCAAAATAATCATGACTCTAATAATTCGTCAATTATTTTACTGTCAATAGAGAGCCATTAGAGACAAGCACTTTGTTCTTTGTGCATTGGGCCTACTTTCTAATATGTAAAAGCAAACAAGCCAAGGTCAATAAAATTTTGAACTTTCCCATTCCCAACATATTAATTCAATATGTATTTGAAATATATAATTCATTCCCTCTATTTTTCATGCTCTTGAAATCAAAACAATTAAGATATGCTCCCAGTCTGACTCTGATTGAACATGAATGTTTCCTTCTACCATTTTAAACCTATCATGAATGTTGCATAATACAGAACAACACAGTTCTGCTATTCGCCACATTCAATTGATTTCCTGTTTTCAAGTCATTATCTTACTATGCCTCTCATGGATAAGTTCTACTACAAGAAACCAGTACATAAGTAAGTAGCGTATTGAAGCTGCTCCAACAAAAAGAAGCCATTACTAAGAACACTACCATTTCCTAGGTGATACATTTCCATGACTACTATAAAAGTAAAGGGACAAGACCTGGACTGCAGCGGCATCTGAACCTTTTGGCATTGGAGCATCCTCATCAGAAAAAATATTTCTGCCAGGAAAATCATTTCTCATTTTAGGAATAACTAAAAGCAGAAATCAATATAAATATTCAATACATCAACATTCAACATAACTACCCAGATCCTAAACTCCTATTCCACCTTAGAATGACCTTCCAGATTTTGAAACGAGTATCTCTCAGTCTCAGCAGGGTGTTGATTTGAAATCTAGAATTATTAATTTTCTAATATGCTGTAGATTCACTTGATGAAAACACTGCATTAATGTTAGATAGGTATTAGTCCACAAATATTTCATTAATTTCCTTTTCTGATTGAGATATATGTACATAAAAATATTCCACAAAGCATTGTTTAGACATTATTTCTTAACTCCATATTCCAACATTTGTACTTGTTTCTGAACTTTGCATTCCTTCCAAATTTTGATGTAAACCCATGCACAAACCAAACTTTTTTTACAACTCTACATGTTACACATGGCCATATCCAAATGATTTCCAAGTGCAAATATCACAGATAAACCCTACATGATACAAAATATTAATGTTATTTCAAGTAACGAGGTGCAAAATGAACTGATTCTTATTAGTAACATGGAATACATTTAATGCCTGGCAATGAGTAGCAACACAACTTAAAGTGTGTATATAACTTGACTCAAAGTATTTCGTTTATGTAATGACAAGCTGATGAAAGAGATGCCAGTTCTGCAGTTAATAAGGATGATACTTTATCCTGTGAGTCATGAAAAATTAATTGTGTCAAATACACTAAAGCAACTAAAGTGTGGAATTGCAAAGAAAGATACAACATTGAATCCAATTAGGGAACTTGTTCCTGAAAACCCTAAGATCTTGAATGTATGTACATTCATATTCCTCAGTTGAGTTATAACTTATGATTAATATCATTATAATTGCATGCGGCAGCATATAGATATGGAATATTTGAAGCATTTGGAAATAGAAGTGGTAAAGATATGGAGGAGTCTTTCTGATGCATTCCCAATCAATGAGGTAAGAGGTAAAAGGAAGATGAGAAATCAGCTGAGAAATGAACAGTGGAGTTCTCCACTGGGAGGAGTTTTCGACTTCAAATTAAAGAGCTTCCCACGGTAATCTGAGCAATGCGTGAGGATGCTGTGTGATATGAAATATCTACGGGGGCTTTATTGTGGTTGATTACTTCTTGTTCCCTCCATGTACCATTAATCAGGCGAAATCCCAAGCACTTCTGGAGGGCCTACCACTGGCTTTGAAGCAAGGATCCAGATTCTCCTAGTAGAAGGTGATTCTTTATTGCTTGCACAAGTAATGCAAAAACAAGTTGAGAAGTGTTGGAGACTAGATTCCTTGCTTAGGAAAGCCCTTGAACTTCTAGAATCTTTCCAAGAGGTTAGTTTTACTCATTGCTTCTGTGAGGCCAACTCAGAGGCAGGTCAATTGGCCAATGCAAGAATTGATCAATTTCCCTTCTCAGCAGAAGCCAAATCAAATCCTTTTGCTTGGCCGGGTTTAGACGAGCTTCTGCTTGCCAACCTAGCTCCGCAGGTTAAAGATATAAATAAATAAAACAATTTTATATTTATACAATAAACATTAATATGCATCTATATTTTATAAACTTTATAAAATAATAATACTTTTTTTTCAAGATTAATTAATTAAAATATTGTGGGCGTGTAAGCAATGAGTACCTTGCTGAGGTGGCAGGAGAGCATCATTCTTTGGTGAGGGTTGCAGATTTACGGAAAGTGGAATAATGGAAGTAAGCTGAATGACTGCCCTTTGAGGTGTTCAAGCATCCATTAATTCTGCTTGCAGCAAAAGCTTAGGTGAGATAATTTGGAGTGTGCCAACAATTTTCATATTGGTTGCTTTTATTTTCTTTGCCATGTATGGTGGCTTTTTCCTTTGGTTATGTCAAATATTATAGGAGGTAGCTGGCCATGGAAAATTATTGAAGGGGTGGTGCTACGAGATTTGACTTATGGTGGAGCAGCCTCAAATCAGAGACTCAGGAACATCTTCACAGTGAATTTTGTTGCAATCCTGAGAATGATTTGTGTCATGCTTCGACTGGATGTAAAAGAAATACTAAGGTGAGGAGAACCATGTTTCCATTGTGCAGGATTTTCTGGTCAAATTGGCTATTTTGGTTCAAAACAAGGAGGTATACAAATGAATTAAGAGAATGGTACTAGGTGAGGATGAAAATTTCTCATAAAACAATTTTGAGAATTCAGTGGAGGAAATTGTGCCAAGCAGAATATGCAGGGTGGAACCAGGAGAGGGGTTTTCAAGGTGTACTATAGTGAAAAACAAGGTGGCCAAGCTGCACAATAGGCTGGTTGTTTTGGACCAGCATTACCAGGATGTGGCTAGATTGTAGAGAGCCTTCAAGTAGTGCACTGAGATGGGAGATTGCAGGCAATTTGTAATAGAACTTTGCCCACATTTACTGTGAAAAGTTTTTGAGGTGCTTGGCAGCATACTATCACTGAACCTACAGTGATAATTTGACCCTCTCAAAAGAAGGTCATCGTACACAAGGGTTGGATGATTCTAGAGGAAAAGAACCTGATGTCAGTGGGTGTGAAAGACTTTCTTTGGTCAATGTGACAGAAGCTGCCCTGGGATGGTTTTTGGGACTGGTTGTGGGTGATCGTGGTTTATATTCTAGGCCCTAACAAGCTTGTTTTTGCAGTCAAGGATTTTGTGCTTCAGACTTTTATCTTTTTCTGCTGTTAGAGTCAGGTAGTTTGTTGGTTGTGCATCTCTTTTGCCATGTTCTTTCCTTCCCTTGGGGGACAGTGTTGGTCCATAATGGACATGGCAGTTTACAAAATTGCAGTGGAATTTTTACCTATGGGATGTTTTGTAATTCAAGCTTCAGCTGCTTTTGTAGTTGTAGTCTTTTATGTATTTTTATGGGTAAAGGCCCAAATAGAACCCACATTTCCACCCTCTTCTACCCCTCCCTCTCATTCCCACCCAACCTGTTTTGAACTAAGATTCCCGGGTGGGGGACCAATCGGCTATCCGGGTGGGAGGGAATCAGCCGGGGGAATGGGTGGGATAATATTTTACCAATTAAACAAAATATATGATTATAATTGCACCAACGTTAAAGTAAGTGTATGGTTTTCAGATAATGATTGTATTATGAAAGATAACACATTATTATGTAACTAAAAAGAATAAAAACTGAGGTGGCGGTGCATAGTAAATTATACATAACAGGTTAGAGTTACAAAAATGTAGAAATGCAACGAACAAGACCATATTTAATTTTACTAGGGAACTCATTTGTAAAATTGCTAAGAGTTCCATTCTCTGTCTGTATATATTCGTCATTTGTATTATATATCTTACAGATTTGAAGCATAAACTTAACCATCAGGTTTTCAGAACTGCCAGTTTGTAAAGTTTTACTATTTTTGTATCTTTTCTGAGTATCAAGAAATTTGATATATGTCATTCTAATTGCAACCACTTCAAAATAAGTACATAGATCTGGATATGACGCAATTCCCTTATGGAAAAATAAGGAATGCTTGAGCTGTAGAATGAAACATCAAGTATTGTACAATATTTGGAGGAGACATGTATTAAACTAAATGGGCATATATCTGCTGCTGCAGGGAGTAAGCTGTTTCGAAGTCTGCACAACAACCGCCAATACAGATGGATAAATACTTGGTAGATTTCCTTGACAACATTTGTTCTCACAGGCACACAAAATTGTTGGACTATGCAATGTGTGCCTCTGGTGGTAAAGTTTGAAAAGTTTGGTATGTTTGTGAAGGTGAAAAGTTCAGAATCTCAAAAATGGTTCACAAGAATTTGAAGCTATGTGACATACAAAATTATATAATCACAGAAATTGAATATGAAATAGATATAAGGAAGTATTTCAATGGCCAACTTTTACAGAATTTTAAATTTTTGTACAACACATGATCACCATGGTCAACACCAAGGCACACCCTCACACAGCTTTCCTGATAAAGTTGTTGGTTTCATCAACTATAAACCCCTCCAATGTTTTGTTATACTTTCAAGACTTATTCAATTTTTATAGATTGCTTTTTCCAACCCTTGAATGATGGTTTCTATAATCCATCATTCAGATTGTTCTAAAAAAGTACACAGAAAACAAGATTATGAAACAGGTTTCCAACTCAATTAGTTTAACTTATGCAGCATAAAATTATAGCCTATGCTTAAAACATGTAGTGCTGGTTTTATAAACTGAAAGATTATCTTCAAGAGAAATTTAACTTCATTGGTTCTCTCTTCTTCATTATTTTATACATATATATTACATAACAATCATAAAATCTGTAACATCCACTCAATTAATCGCTAACAAAGTATGGAGATTAGTGAATAACCACCCAAACAATCACTAATGAAGTTTGGAAATTAGTGAATAACATGAAGATAGTGTAGATCTAATGTGGGAGGAGTCAAATATTGACTAAAACAATAGTAAGTTTTTCAACATATAAAATGATTCCCTAACTGCTACTATTATCATTAGTCTACTTACAATACTTGCAGTATCTTTAAAACTCAAATCATTTATATGCAAATGCAAACACCCACTCTTTTTAAATCAAATTGATGGTATATGCAATAAATTTAATCATAGTAGCTTTGCTCTCCAATATCAAATTCAGAATTATAAAGGACAATATATGCAAATAAGTAAAAGCATTAACACTTGTATCACAAACCATCCTTGGTTTCCTTCTTCCGTAATCTAATGCAAAGAGAGAGTGCATCATCGAGGTAATATCCACCCTACCACGAAGCATTAGCTTCCTTGTGCTACTCCATTGGAGAAGCCCGACCCATCACAAAGGATCTAGTAGTACGTGTGGCCAACATGCATGATGGAATCTAGTTCACTACGTGAAACACTATCAAGATAGCATACCTATATGCTAATGCAACATACATCTAATGCACCAATTTTCATGAACATACTTATGTGAAAGAGAATGTACTCAATCTAAGTAAAGCACTCATGGGAGGGAGTCAATGATAGTCCATGTTTACATCATAAAAATGTCCCAATCATCTCACTATGACATCTGGACATTTATTAGAGTAGATTAACAACACCAAAAGAAAACCCATAACTGGCATTCAATCCTTATGATGTTTTACTTAGATAATGTATTTTGAAAATGATTTATTGGTTAGCCCATAAAAGAAGTTAATCCATAATCTAAACACACTTCCATAACTCCACTCACTACTAAGTGATACAGAGGATCTTACTTCCTCCTCATGACTTAAGTGGTCGTAGGTCATCACCCAACAAACATGGAAGGCAACCCACAAAGGGATTTTGACCTATTTAAATATTTCCGCTTATGTTTAACCACACACATTTATAATTAAAATAATTATCCTTTAAACTCATGATAATTGCAATCTATAAATCAACTAGTAGTTTGAATTTGCAGATTGCAGTCAAAAGGACAGCATTCAAACAGTCATAAATATTACATTACTGACTCAAATTCAAAACTTTGATATGTTCTAGAAAGGTGGAAGAATGAAGAACAAAACCCAGAAATTATTTTCCAGAACTCATGTAACGCCCCGCCACGCAACCCTAGAGGAAGTTGCAATTAACTACTTAAACAGACTATTTTTTTTTTTCTGTTTAAGTACAATTAACATGCAAGTTCACTACCTAATGCCAACAACCTCTAAGGTTACGAGACAGAGGTTATATAGAACCTCAACAAAAAACATGAATCTAAACCATGTCATTCATTTACTTAACAATTAAACACATACATTCCAAGCAAGATAAATTACATTAAAGCATAAGAGATAACTTTCAATTTCATTTATCCATAATTAAACATTACGATTACATCTCTCATTCCCCGAATGAGGCAAGTCCAACGAACATAATTACAATTACAACCTTCCACCTCGATAACAAATGAGGGGTAATAAATCACAAGATCAACTGAAATAGATCAAACATGAAATGAAACTAGATCCCACGAGCTCTCCAACTGGAAATCTCGTCAACACGAACAAGAAGAAAGCCCAACGGATTAAGGTGCACGCCACCCAACCATGTGGAACCCAAAGGCCCACCCCTCGTGCTAGGAGATAGTAACAAGGAATCCTAGTCAAGGCCATCTACCTCTAGACATAGGTTAAAACATAACTGAACCAAACTGACACAACCAAACACATGTACCACACAAGTACAACACCAATACATCACAAATACAACTCAAGTACCACATAAGTACAACTCTACATGGTCACAATGCTTCCAGATATAAGCAGATCAAGTATGTTAAGAGAACCATACACATAGAACCAAATACCAACTGTTGTCACATCAGGTATGTTAAGGAAACCATACCCATAAAAACGAAAACCGACTATTGTCCTAGACAGAGTGTCATCACACAGCTCGTCATGGGTTTACCTCTGGGAATCTTCATAGGCTCCGGCCCCCACTAAGGGTTATCTTGGTGCCCTCAACCAAATCCCGGCTCCCATACTCACTCATGCGGAATCAAATACCTTTCGAACAGACAAGATAGATGACCTTGCTATTCCAGGCCTTCCCACTCATCCCAAGTCTAAACAAGCCCTTGTGTCTATGAGTGAGGCATAATTATCTTGATTAGTGAGAAGTTAGTCCTAAACTTCTAAGTATTGTTTTAGTTATCACTTGATTAAACCACCTCCGAAGGTTATCCAATTTACCTCTTTGGGCTCTGGCCCCTACATAAGCCACTCTTCTATTTGACAACATACCAACAAACTCCAAGGGTACCAAAGTGCAAACAAATAAGATAACACAACCACTCCTTTCTCAGGAGGCGACATAAGTCAAAACCCTCTCCTAATGTTGGAGGTAACAAAATAACAAAGCCACTCCTTACAAGGAGGCACAAATCATATAATCCACTCCTAATCCAACAAGAGGCACAAAACTCCCCCGTTCGTGGAAACCGGGTAAATAACTGATACGTAACATGCACTACCCAAGGAATACAAGCAGGTTGACTACATGACACGACAACCCACGAAATTGAAACCCAACTGGAAGACTTGGCAGATTCTATGACCCAAATTTCCCAAATGATAACAAGCACAGTTCATAATCAAGGCAAGCAAGAAGACGCGAAATAAAATTCTACTATGGATTCACTAAATCCATGTCCTCATTAACATTCAGTAATTTATTGCATTAAATAAACTGAATTACATACGTCCTTTCAAATAAGGGAGAAATTAATACTAATTATTTAATTTCCTTACTTGCATTTAAATAATGATAATCTAACCAATTTAATCATATAATCACAACTCATTGTTTTAAAATAAAATATTGTTTCTTCAATTCAATATAGCCACTTAAAATAATCAACTTGTTTTGAAAACGTACTATCTAAAATCAAAACTAATCCTCTACCAAATATAATATTTTCAATAAAAACAAAGATTTAACCAATATTACTCTATTTTGTTTCTTTGATTAAACTTAATTCATTCTATCAAATAACTCATTATAATATATATATATATACACATAGTATATATACATATATACACTTATGTGTTTATATATATATATACATTATATACATATTTGTAATTAACCACATATATATTTGGTTTGTAGTCGGGATAATATTATCGCATTCCTATGGGGCACGTTCTATCCTCTACCATCCGGATAGGGGCGTGCGTATGGAGGCGGCTGTATGATCACAAACAAAGCTAGATAGAGCAGGGGAAGGCAAAGATTAAAGAGCCACATCGCATTTGGTTTGAGTTCACCCGATTCCAGGCGCAGATCAACCACTAATAGGTTGAGATAGAGATCCCATGCTAGGGTTGGGTGGAGTAAGAAGCCTTCCTCTGCATTTGACCATATCATTTCCTGCGGATATTTTCCTTCGGATATTTTTTAACGAATTTTCCGTGCAGATTTTTTCCTGCGAATTTTTCCAATGGATTTTTTCTCTGTGGAGGGTTTCATATATCATAAAACTAAAAATAAATGCATTCACAAAATCAGCACCCAAAAATACCCGAACCCTACCCAATTTTGCAGCGATTCCATTCAGTATCCGATTCGGAAACGACCCGTACCCGGAAACAGGGGGTATATATAGACGATTCGGTAACTTAGCAAGACAGTCTTGCTATTTCAAAACTAATGCTTCAGCAGTTATGCGCGTCTGCCTACTCGTTATCACTCTTGCCTAGCAGTTTAATTTTATAAACAGCTAGAAGATATACCTTCTTCATTAGAATATCTACACTTTATTGGTGGTATTCTACACCAATAAAAGTATGAATCTGTTGATCCATATTGATTGTTGCATTTTAAAGTGTTTTCCAAGCTTCATATGGAGTAGCTGGAAATGGCACTGTATATACATTAAGTACACAGAGAAATAAAATTGCTCTTTCATTTCTCATAGACAAATTTGCTTTTTCTGTATACACAACTTTTCATAATAAGTGTATTTAAATTTATGTCGAGGGCTGAAATTTGGTGGATGTTTAGAAAGCTAAAGATAAACTGCAATAGCCACATTATCTAGAAGAAAGTGTGGGCAAAAGATTCACACTAATAACCTTTGAATATTCCAATGATAGTTTTCAATGGTTTCCATTGATTTATGAAATATTAAGGACAGTGACCAGCTATTTATAGCATGCATAATACAGAGACTCGTAACATAGTCTGCTTGCACCAGCTATAGGGAAGTTTTCTGCAAATTGATTTGTACAAAGTGAATCCTTTGAAATTCAATATCTTTATGCATTTGTATATGCATCCTAATCCTTTAGGAAATACAATATGCAAAGACAAATTTGCAAGCATAAATTCAGGATCCAGAAAGAGATGGATTAACTGCAAGTTCCTCCCATTCTCAAGCATGAATTTCACAATCTAATACTAGGCTTTTCTTAGAAATAGAACCTAGTTTATGAAATATTGGAGGAGGCATTCTACAGATATGTGGAATTGCAGGCATGGAAGTATTGGAATCAAAAATTACATTCAAAATTCTGATATTAGAATCAAAATTATCCTTAGATCTTATTAGACATGTGTCATCTATTATTATCTAATAGAAGAGGAGACACAGTGTATACAAAAATGGATAGAAAGGAAAATTTTGTACCCTATTTTTCTTTATTCATGGACTCTCTCACGGGCAATCCAGAATTAAAATAAATAAATCACACCATTCTCCACTATTTATTTTCAACATTGCTATAGTGGGTCAAGGCAGCAGCCTGCATGTCTCTAGGATGGCCATATATGAGCATCCTTTCATTCTAACCAAGCAGGGAGTGCAAATTCATCTCTAAAACACTTGGTTTAGAATTATCACTAAAAAAAATCCAGGTTCTTATGCATTCATTCATCAACCATCATCAATTATGTGTTTTGAGTCTTGACATGTATTTACACATTGTTAAATAAGAGATTTGAATTCCTTATATAATGACTGTAATTTAGAAGCAATTCCAGTGCCATCCCAGCGGGGTGTGAATCACATGAGCAGGCAACAAAGAAACATATATAAAAAAATTACAAAAGCAAAACCTTTAAGCAATTTTGAATTTAATTAACCTCGAAGTCAAGCCAGTTCCTCTACTGTGAATCCCACGTCCTTCCCCAATTCCTTAACCAGAAAATCTTTTGCTTTTATTTTTAAGCAAAAACCAAAAGCATCTTCTGGAAAAACATAAAACCTGATTTTACAAACTTGTCAGCATGTAGCCACAAAGACAACCATGCAAATTGTGGAGACGTTGACAAGCCACGTGGAGGGGAAAAGTTTTGAGTTTTCCCTTTTTGCATTTTACTCCTTTTTCTAGGTTTTTACTTATTTTGCTTCAGTATTTTTTTCTATAAATAAAATAGACATATAACGTTTTAAAATTCAATAAGAATTAAGGAAATATTGACTCTATTTCTTAACTACATTGGTAATAATATCAAATTTATATTATTTATTTAATATTAGTTTTATTCTTTTATTATAAGGATATTAATTTGCATACCCATGTCAATTATCATCTAATTGGGTCCATTTTGATGGAATGATGAATACAACTGTGTCAACAAGTAATACACTCTCGGGCTAAGTTCGGCTTATGACCCATGTTAGAACGAGCTCTTGATTATTTAATTAACCTAGATTTCTATAAAGAGATTTCATTCTCGTATAATTTATATATAAGAACCATTTGTAAGAAAAGAAACAATTATTCAAATATAGGAACCTCAAATGTCTAAATGTGTGTTGATTCCATCATGAAAGTTACCTCCATTGGCTAGAACGTTCTACTCAATGATACTCTCTCTCCAATATAAGAAAATGTCAATAGTTCATGATGCACTATGAAATAGAAAACACAATTAGTCATTATTATTATAATCATTCTTAAGCACCCTTCAAGTAATAATTAACATAACCAAATTGTCTTTCCTAATGACTTGTTATTTAACAATTAATATAGTAATTAAGTGATTAAGATAATCTAGTTAAACAGGATGTGACAAAATCTTCTTGATTAATCATTTTTATTAGTATTTTTCACATGGTACCATGCATGTTACGTATATTGAAGTGATGATCCCTAATGATATGGCAGAGCTCCCTTCATGGCTCAGTATCACAGTCCACGGTAGCATTACACTCCAATAACTCACGATTAATCATAAATAATTTCAACCCGCTATGTTTCTCATGTCATTTCCTAAGTTTTTCAAAAGTATTTCTTAAATTTTTTGATAACACCTATCCATTTTGGGTCATTGTTTACACTTAGGGGCACAAAAACAAAAGCACAGGAAGACTCAAATATTTTTATGTACCTTTGAGGCCAAGGAATTCAAATTTTCCTTGTACATTTTAGTTTCAATTAGGTTTATTTTACAGTGAAAAATTTAAACACTAATGAGTGTTTTTCTTTTAATTTATACCCTAATGAAGGTTTAGGTTAAAAACCACTAGGATGCCTCTAAAATAGCAGGTCAAACTCCATGTCAGTAGCACATACTATTTTAGAACCAGCTTTTTGTTTTGTACTTAAGTCCTCTTAAAATAAAATTAATGTTTATTGCAAAGTTTTTTTGATCGGTAAGCAAGATGATTGTATTAATATAAAGAAAGGAAAGTACATTGTTTAAGCCCAAACAGGGAATTCTTCAAGACTACATCAGAGACTACCTAAACCTAAACACCATCCATAATTATCAGACCAAGTGGTCGCAGCCACTAGAAACCCAAAATTTCACCAAAAAATTTACCCATCCGACACCTAAAAAGACTAATTACAGAGGATATCATTCGAACCACCAAACCCAAAGAAACTTGACCACCCCCGAACCATCAAAAAGAAGCTCCAACCATGCTCCTAACACCAAACATTATGTTGTGTGAAGACACGAAAATCCCTCATCCAAGCCAAGTCCTCAACAGGCACCAAACGAAATTTCTTTTTCAAAAACTTGGCGCCTGCAATGGCCAACCGTCTATGCACGATAAGATCCATTCCATTAACATCTAACAGGAAAGGATAATAGCTTACCAGGGCGTTCAGGTCATCCAAAAGGTGTAGATCCCACGAATGAGGAATCCCTTTGCCAAGGCTAGCCGCAGCCAAGGCTCTGTCCAGACCCACCAACATGTCTTTGCGGAAGAGGCCCCGCATTATCACCCTTGCATTTGCTTTAGAAACCCCAACATCAAGCAAGCCAACAAACACCCGAGAAGAGATATCTGAATCCAGTCAGTATCCTTTGGCATTCTCCATAAATGCTTTCTCTGCCAGGCATTTGATAGCAGCAAAAGCTAGATAATCTAGGTGACGAATAAGATGATGCAGCCGAAGAGAGGAGACCGGACCCTCAAAGGCAATTTTCCTTTTGAAGCTTTTCAGGTGCATTGGCGTGACCATCCCTCCCATCTCCAACTCCTTCGCAAAAACCAGGAGAATAAACCTGCTCATCACACCCTCAGAGCACAAAAACCAAACCACCATTTAAATTGGAATGAGGCGACACCAACCAGCAAGATAAGGGCCTTTGCAATCGTACAAAGCCACCACCTATGCAACCTGTCGAGCATCCTTGTAAGTACAAAGCGTGACAAAACGCCGCCAGAGTATGATCGAATTCACACTGCCTAGAAAGTTCTCCTGAAAGTGCCGCCAGCTCACCCTCTTACCAACATAGCCATCGGCCCCACACATCCCACCCGGCCACTCCACCACAACAAACACATGAGGGAGTGACGCCCACCCTACCTCCCACAATGTTTATTGTAAAGTTAAACCCTACTCTTTCTATAATTGGATTTTTTATATACTATGTATATTTCTAATTTTCTATGCACTACATTTGATTGAAATAACAAAATCAAAATTTTCTCTATTTTTAGGAATATTAAATTGTTTTTAAGCTATCCATGTTCTCTAGAGTTTTTACTACTTTAAACCTGGCTAATTGAATTCCATTTATCCCTTTGCCACTATACCATATAAATTGAATGCATTAAGACATTCGGCATGTTGGAATATTTCTAATGTCTTATTGCTTTAAGACATTCGGCATGTTGGAATATATTCTTGAAATATGCAACAATAAATAGATTCAATCTTTGTCTTTACTCCCGGTCACCTCTCTCAATCCACATCCAACTTGCATTGACTTGTTTCCAGTTATGAAGAAGTTTTGATATCTCCAGGACAATTTGTAGAATTATGTTTTCCTTCTGATACTTGGCGACACCAATTGAAGGAAATATGGCGGCGGTTAAATTGCTCTCAATTTCCTTAGTAGCTCTATTAATTGCGCCCCTCTCAATATTATTAGCACCTTACAAAGCAAGTCCCGATCTATGTGAATACGTGGCATATAATATTGATCTGGCTGTTATGAATTTCTCCGACTTGTCTCACGATGCCACCAAACTTATAACCTTTAGACCATGGCTCCCTTATGACATCTTGCTGGAAAACTTTGATTCCACATCACCTGTTGGCCTTTATGGAATGTGATTCCTCTATTAAAGTAAGACATATCCTTCAGATATTCAGCAATTATTCGACTATTATTATTTGTTGCTTAAAGTCTTAAGAATTATCCCTTTCTCTCCAAACTGTTTCTATAATCTGCTTGGACCAATCTTTGATTGTCTTCCTGTCTATCTAATGGCAGCCTTTAAATAATACTTAGCGTGATTCCTTAGAAGTTGTCGTCCTCCTCATTCGATGCCAAGTAATAGTTACCTCGAGTCCATTATGGGCCGACATCACTCTTTTAACAGTGATATAACCCTTCAAAGCCTTCACTCGGATCTCAGTGTGATTTTCGACTTGTAATAGCTACATAATCCTCTTAATGCTTCAACGGTAGATCTGAAGCAATATAATTACTTGGAATATACCAGTAATTTTAAATACTATCAAATGTCTAAATTACCACAACATAATCCAGCCTAAAACCCTCGATCTAAGATTGTCAATATGCTGCTCTGGATATCACTGAGATATAATATTATAGTCCCATGAATTTTGAATATGACAAACCAATTGTAAGATAATTCTCACTAAAGATAATCTGCAAATATAAACTAGAATAATCTGGAAGTAGGAACATCTCAAACTCTAAACCCTAGAAATTTATCATAAACCCCTGAATATGCAGATAGTCAATTATCAAAATATCGATTGCACCTGATTTATCGCATAAACCTGGAAATTTCATCTTCGAAGAAGACTCGCGAAATTTTCACAAAATTGCTCCCCTCTGCAAATCAATCCTTGAAGCTCCCAAAACTGAAACCAATAAGCCCAATATGAACTCTGTTGCAAATCCACTCTTAGAAAGAGTTAGGGTTTCGTCCAACCCTTTACCAATCTACTGAAGGTTTTCATCCTCAAAGATTTAGTTGAATATGAGATTCAAGCCTATGCAATAATGCATAAGAAATATTAACTTGCACTCAACTCCCTTTAAAGGCTCAGATGAATCTTCTAGAAGAAGCCAACTTGTAACTAACTCCAACTTCAAAAAAAATACTTTATTTAATAAAGTGACCTTAATATTTAATTATTTCCACCTTATTTAAATTATTTTAATCAATTAAGTCATCCTTTTATAGTTTTTGGACAACTTAATCAATTAAATTAATTGAGTCACTTTACCACAAATTTGGGGACATTACAATGGGGGAACAAGACAAGACATTGCCTCCCCCTTCCCTTGGCCCCCACCTTGTCTTCCTTTAGTTATGTTTTAATAAGCTCAGACATCTCCTTTTCTCTCCAATAATTTGGGAAGCAATAGCATCCCTAGGAGGGCTAGGGGCATCATGGCATTTTCATGAGGTGACGAACAATATACCCATTATGAAGTATCATGTCTCGTGAGTGACTTGGACCCATTAACATAATCTCCTCCTTATCCATAAAATTTTGAGTATCAACAAGATGAGACCCTTTACCAATGCCAAAATTAATATTTTTATCTACCATCTCATGATAAACAAGATCATATGGAGAAAAAAGACTACTGTTCAGCATCATGAAATCAACATTTGTTTCATACCTTTCGTCGGTAACATCCCATATCTCATGCAAATCTTCATCCAATTCAAGTTGTTCAACATTAATAACAGATTGATGGAGTAAATCACACTCATAGAATCCACATTTTTTTAATCATTTTCAATGGTGTCTTTGTATGTCTCATGTATATTTTCCTCCAATTCTGAATGCTCATCAATGCTTGTTGGAGAAGTGTACATATGTATATATAATATAAGTATATGTGTATAAAAAAATACACGTACTATTATTTGCGATATAAGATAATAAAAGATATACATTCTGTATTATGTGGATATTAATAATAATAATAATATTATTATTACCTTGCGATTTGACATATACATTATAAATATATATATCGGATGTATGTTGACCGGCTCATGATATATATATATAAACATCTTTTATATATTTAAAATTATAAATATATATATATAATAAAATATATAATTCACTTAGCCTCATCTTTGGAAATCGAATTATTTCTTAATTGATTAAATATGAAATCATACAACTTTGGAATTCAAATTATTCCCAAATCAATTGAATATTTATCATTCAACTATGGAAGTTGAATTATTTTATTATTTCAACTTGATGAATCGAAACATTTCTGAAATATATCATTTGAACTTGGGAAATCGAATTATTACTATTCAATTAAATATTCATCATTGAGCTTTGGAAGCGAAATACTCTGAATCGATATGATTAAAGTCTTCTAAACTTTGGAGAGTTGAATTATGCAATAAATCAAATGACTTCATTCGCATTTTAATCTTTGGCAAACATTTGAAACAAATACGGCATTTTGTGAATCACGTCACCTATAAATGAAACGTAGGGGAATCAAAGGCGTTTTAATATTTGACCAAGTCTGAATCTGGAAACATGAATGAATCAAATGCAGCCTGAAAAATAGGCTATGTGTTAATTGATTATAAATGACTTTTTCTCTGCCATATGAATCACCCGCCATTTTATGAAGTTGGCACAATCTCTAGGAACTTAACTTGTAGGTGTCGACTAGTATAATTTTACCATGTGCATTGGAATTAGTCTTCCTAGTGCTGGCAGAAATGAAGGTTGACTCACCTTGTTGTATGCTGAGTAGGGAAGGGAAATTGCGCCACTTCCTGAATTGAATTGTTCAAACAGAAGTGGTGGCAAATCACATGCCATGGCTGTAGGAGATTGTTGGAGGTTGGGCTCTATAAATAGTCGCCCATTTCTCATTCTTGATACTTACAACTTGATCATTATTCATTTCCACTTCTTTCACTCTGAGCTTCTCATTCGTCGCCATCAGTCTCTGCTTTATGTCATGCGTAATTTGTATGTACAGTCTGCAAATACTGGAAGTACATTTTATTCAGCCAATCATCATAATATTGAGAAACCATAGTTTCAAAGAGTGATTATAATTTTGTGAGTTACTTGTGTTTCATAGAAACGTATTCTACACAGGGAATATGCCTTTTTCTGTGAGTGTATTTTGAGAGTAGGAAAGAGGGAATTTTGTGAGGAAATTATCATCTTCTGAGAAACTAGGAACTTGATTCATGAAACTGGATTGAGCTGGAAGTGGAAGCAGCTCTGTCCAATTTGGGATAAGCGTAAACAAGCATGGGAATTCTTCTTCTTTATATCTATGTGGAATTAATGTGATTTCTATATTGCTTGATTGTCTTTTCTATAAGTGCAATAGAAATAACTGAGAGTGTCTTGAAAAGGAAATTAAAGCCTTAGGCTGCTTTTTAAAATGTGATTTTAAGTACTCCATGATAGGAGAGTTTGCTTGTCACAAATACTTGATTGTATTAGAAGTGTCGAAGAGATAGTTCGACACAAGTATTTAACTATACTAGATATGTCAAAAAGATTATTTGACTGAGGAACTCAACCATGTTATAAGACGTACAACTTTGGTATTTTAAATAAACTAGATATGTTGAACATGGGATGCAATGTGTTTGTGTTTACTCCATAGTAGGAGAATGTTGTTTGCATTAGTTAAATATATACTAGGATTGTGTGATTGCAAGAGTCGCTTGAAGTTCAGACAGCTTAGTTATTTATTTAACTCGGATAAGCTTGAGATACTCCTAGGATAGTATTCCAGTATGGGAGGGAGCTTGTGTACTTACTTGCTTAATAGGTTCATTACTAATAGATTGTTTGAAGGTAGGTTATCTGGGATGACAGACTATCCATCGAAGGATATATCTAGCTTATGTAATCACTTAGTAGATTAGTATGTTGTAGGTTAGTCTAGGGTGACGGATTACCCATCGAAGGACAATACCTATGCGTAGTGTAAGATAGCCTTAAGTCAAATCGACTGTGAGTAATGTATATGATAGATGACTATCATTCGAAGTGAATGAGAACACTTTGGCCAAAGTAATGCAATGTATGACATCCACTTAGACTGTGAGATGCTTGAGACTACATTGTCAGTTCATCGTGATCCCATATTACATACTAGTTCGAGAGTTGCCATGTTGCATAGGATCTAGTTATGTAGGACACAACACTATGCTCTGTTCGTTAACATTATCGGTTACTCTACCAATCTCTTCATCAAAGGGAGGGCCATCTATCAAATGATAGATGTGTGGGGGACCGCATTATAAGTCCATGGTTGGCGGAAAAACGCCTGAGTGATGCTTCTCCTCCACAGCAGGCTATTGAAGTACCAAGATTTGAAAGGACGGATTCTTGGACCTTCTTACTACTATTTGTTCTAAAGCTCATTGGAGCTATGTTTGTAAAGGTACGGATTCTTGTTACATGTACTTGTGAAGTTATTGTAATAAAGTGGAATCTTTATTGTAATATGATATGGCATCTTGTTTGTATATTTTCAATAAAGGAAAGAAAAACTTTATTACAATGGTTTGTTACACTGTTTATTTACTCGCATGATGTAAATTTAGAAATTTTTACTGTACTGAAGGGTTGGTTCGTTACAGCATATTTGAACGCAAGATCCCTGTCCATCAACAATTGCAAGTAATCTGATTTCATCATTTCCAATGCTTCTCTAATAGTGTACATTGATTAAGAGTGATTCCACTTGCAACTCCCTTTTTCCTCTCCTCAATTTGAACTTCCCAAATGAGCTCTTCAACGTATTTGTGAGTATCATCTGCCCTTGTAAACACTTGCACCACTATTTCATCTATAACCGCCAGTTGGTCCTTCAAATCTAGCAACGCCAAAGGCTTTTGATCAAACTCATCAATGTGACTTGGGCTGCCACACATTCAATTTTCTGATTTACTTTCATGTGTAGAAACCATATCATCTCCAATATCAGTTTTTTCATTAGATGGTGTCTTGCAATCCTCAAACAAAGATGGGACAGCGTTATGATCAAACACATTATCCTCAAAAGTATTTGTCTCCTTCCTGCAAAGCTTATCAAATACAATTTCTACATCACCAACATAAAGACTTTTGCACACCTCACTTGTAGAAGCATCAAAAGGTTCTTTTTCCTCAACGTCCATGGTATTACCTTGTTGGAAGAAAGCGTTCTTTTGATTGTTTGTCCCAACATCTTCATTTGCTGATTCAATGAACTTCAGATCAGTAGATTGCTCAATCTCAATACTATCATGAAGATCAATGTACCCCATTTCACTAATGGAAACACTTGAAGAACTAACTCCATTCACAATCTTCATAACCTCTAAAACATTAGGAACAATTTCAACCACATATATCTCTTTTTCATCCTCTTCATCTATGATTGTCTTTTCTTCTTCAGACCTCTTCACCTTTTTATATGTGCATTGGTGATTAGGTTCCCGAATTCCTCTACATGAGAAACAACAATTTTGTCTTCTAAGCTCATTCCTACTGATTTCTTTTTTCCCTGTATTGAAAGATTCCTTTCCCTTAGTTTTTGTTTTCTCTTCATCTGCAATGAGAGAGTCTATCTCCTCTGAATGCTTTAATAATTTCATCAAAGCCTTATTATATTTTTCGAAGCCTTGCATCATTTATGTCATAATTTCCTACATGGAATTCATGAACTCTACTGAATCGCCCAACATACTAAACTTCAAAGGAAGATGACTGTTGGACATTGAGCAAGCAAACCGATGATAACCTCAAACTAATCAGAAAATTTCTGCTGATAAACTTTTGTGATTAAACCCACTGGATGGTAGAATCTACTGCTCTGATACCACTGTAGTAAGCCACCCCAAATTGCATATAATTTTTTCCGATTTCACCCACTTCAAGAGCAAGACATTTCGTCAAACAATTGTATTTCTGATGTTCTGAGTTCAATTTTTCCCACACGGGACGGATGTATGATTTTTATACTGAATTTGCACATTTAGTGTCTCACAATCACTATAAATAGTATCACCCATTCCAAGTAACCCACATATGTATCCCAATGTAGGAATAGCTGGCTTAAGTCAACTCAAAAAATGGTTAAACTGTTGGAATTCAAGTTTAATTACACACTCTTAAAAATCATTCAATTACCAATTGTTTTCCCAATATCCACAAATTAAACACCTTCATTCAAGGTTTAACATACAGGGAAATGCCAATACAAAATAACTAAGGAAATCTCAGAATTTGATACAGCTAACAAGAACTATATAACATCACCGTATATTTGGAAAAACAAAGATTCAATATTTCAAGCTGCTGACCTATTAAAATACTAATAGAGAACTCCCTTGAAGATTTATATGCCCTCACACAACAGCTCAACACCTCCATATGAAAATCAGCTTCCAACCTTTAGCCAATGAAAGAGCATTTATTCTCAAACCCGTAGCTAGTCTGACTGATTTGATGATTTCTGGCAATGCTTACAATCCTCTTTATCGAGTCTCTCCCTATTAACTGAAGTTGTAGTCCATTCTATTCATTGTCCCATCTTGAATCAATAAATATAACTGAGAGGTGTTTTCAAACAAAGAAACCCGATGAACATGAAATACTGGCTCGATGCTTCTTTGTCCCGTAAACTTCACAATTCCTTTTGTTTTGTTTCTATGCCACGTAAGTCTCCAGGTGGCGGTAGTCTTATTAGAATTCTCAGATATTTAAAATTCAAGCCGCCTCCTTATTGTTTCCATGTCCCCTTCATTCGCCTTGGCTTGCAATTCATTAAAGATTCGATTTTATTTTTCAGATATTAAATACGATAGCCAAAGATTAATTAACAACAATATATGAATAAGCCTGACTCCTCTATGACAAATACGACGCCCAGCTAAGTCTTTTGAGTTACACTTTTGATATTATGATGGCTTGTTTTTTCCAGTGGATATGCAAGTGGGAACGGCAAAGAGCTCCAGATTTTAATATTAATTATCTTTCTTTGACGTATCACCAATTTGTGTTTCCTCAATGAAAGAGACCATCAGATATGAGTGCGATAGGAGATGAATATGAACCGTTTCCTCTAAACAGCCCAACTATTCCACTCGACTCCCAAATGAGTCGCAGTAGGTTCAAAATGTAACATCAGCATGGAAAATAATTTCCTTCATTGCCTCCTTCCAAAAATCTCTCGTAACTCATGGCATGGAGTATTTTAAATACCGATTAGGATGTGTCTCAATAATAGCTGTATACGAGCCCTCAACTTGATTATAGACGCAGCCTCCTTGAATTATATACATCAGTAGGAATTAATACGATTCTTTCTTCACAAAGAAACAGCTTCTTAAAGAATTAAGGCAATAGCTGAATGAGTTATTTTGCCCGATATCTTCCCCAAGTCACACGGCAAATAATTCACGGGTCTATGTTGATTTTCACGTGAGGTTCAGTCGATACCATCTCCACTCTATTGCGATAGAAACTATCAGAAACCATCGAAGCTCCCTTCTAAGCCAACTTCCAAGTCTTCAACAACACCACGACAACAATAAAAATATCGTTTGCTCCTCACAGTGGTGGCTTCAAGATAAATACTTCAAGATAATTACTCATGTAAATTATTCACAATTTTGGGTCAATAGAATTCTTGAAATTTGTCTCAACAATCTTCAATCACTAAAATCAACTGCAAAATCGGAATGATTTTGCTAGTGCAGTGTAATGTCCCCGATTTTAGCACTTCATTTTTCAGTGATTGGTAACCTATTCCCAGTGTGCTGTCGACAAGTCAGTGGCAGAATTAGGGTTTTCGACTGTTTGATGGGTTCTCTTGAAGATTCAGGGTTTTGTTTGTTGGAGTTTGGATGTTTAGATTATGGATTCCTTCTGGGTTTTCAGAGAGCTTCGAATAGGTATAACTTGCAACGGCTTCGGGCAACCTTTTCAAACTTACTATTTTTAGTAAGTTATGACGGCTACATCTCGGAGTTTGGGACTTTGGATTGCGGACTCTTTTTGGGTTTTCAGAAGGCTTCGCAATGGTGTCGTATGCATTACATTCCGAGCAACTTCTTGAATTTACTATTTTTAGTAAATTCTATATTTAGCAGTGGTCCAGTCAGCACCAACTCAGTCAACTTTCCTCTTCTGGCAGTTCATTGGGTAATTCTCATTTTTGGCTTAAGGGGTTCATTTTGGAGAAATAAGTTATATTTTAAGTCAAAATGTTTTATTTTATAAATACCCCTTGGCCTAGTGATATAACTTAAAAGTTGTTTTAAAGAAGGCGACCTTGAGGGGTATTTTCTCATGAAAGAAATATTTTTATATTTCTAAAAGTCAATAATTGCTCAAGGGAAAATGGACGCCAACTTTTGGAGAAAAGATGATTTTAAATTAAAGAAAATTTGCCTTCATGAAAAGGGACGCCATTTTGAAGGAAGACTGGGTCAAAACCATAAAAGCATCTTGAAGTTAGGGCGCACCTTCTGGAAGCTTCTGGAGGGTCTTCTCAAAATTATAAAAAGGGAGCCTTGGGTCTTCATTTCTCATCTTATGTTTGGAATATTGTTATGCTGCCGAAATGGTGCTGGATTGCTTCGAGGAATGAATGCCTCTTAGCCTTGGCTCGACTTCTTGCTTGAAAGACAGCAACTAGTGGAGAGTTAGATTGTAGTTGAGTGAGATTTGTAGTGAGATTTTGCATTGTAGAAGTTGTTTTGCATTTGTAGTTCGGTTTCTTGCATTTTAATCAAATCTAGAGTTGCTGATTTTTGTATTGCAGATTGAAGTTTATACTCATAAGTCTTTGGGCGAATTTATTTTGGTTCTGGGTAGTTTACCCATGCATTTGCTAGCCTTGGGCGCCCCTCTATGCCAAGTTGCAGATTTTTTAGAGGTGTCTTGGATTTTATCTTGTTGGTAGAACATTTCTTGAGGCTGTACCATTCTGTTTTGCCTGGCAAGTGTTTAGAAAAAAAAATACTTCAATTTTTCAGCTGTTTCTTTGTCTAGTCTTCATTGTCATCAACCTAGCTTTCTTTTGCATCAAGTCTCATGTCATTCTGGCAAGTATTGAGTGAGTTGTGAGCATTTTAGTGGATTCTAGGGTTGCTGGTTATGCATATTAAGTTGTTGTTCTGTCATATCAGCTTGCGTAAAGTCTATCTTTTGAGTTGGGTTTGGGTTGAAAGTTTTTGTGATCATTGAGGAGACATTATACTATATTGCAGCATGGTTAGACTTTCTTATGCTATGTATTTGGCAGGCAAATCTCTAATTATTGTAAGCTGAATAGTAGTACTGTCAGCAATCTTACTTTTTCTCTGTTTTTTCATCGTAATACCTGCTGGATAAGTGGAAGAGGCTGGCTTGCCGCCTATTTACTTTGATTTGCATTGTAATATCTTACATCTCTGCCCTATGGTAGCTCCATTCCCACTCCGGGTTTGAAAGCACATTTTGGGTGTTGAGTTTACTTTCAGCATAATAGAAGATAGGGATCCTCTGACCATATGCTCGTCGTCATCCAACGCATTCTTGGTTAGAGTTATTTATTCAGCATTGCTTTGAGATCCTCTAACCATATGCTCGTCGTCATCCGGCACATTCTTGGTTAGAGTTGAATTCCGCCTCGTTTTGGTTTAAGTGCTAACCCTAACGGATGTGTGTTGCTTTGCTTACTGTTATTGAAAATTTGAAAACATTTGGCTCGGAATATTTCATGCAGGAATTCGGTTTTCGTTTCGTCCAATTCTGAGAACACGAGGGTTTTTGTCCTCAAGATAGGAGAAAGCCAAGCTTTCCAAAACCATAATCAGCCAAGCATGCTTGCAAATTGCTCTCCTAGATTTTTTATCCTTCTCCACTTTGCAACTACTCCAGTTTTTGTCCTCAAGATACGAGAAAGCCAAGCTTTCCAAAACCATAATCAACCAAGCATGCTTGCAAATTGCTCTCCCAGATCTTTTATCCTTCTCCACTTTGTAACTACTCCAGTTTTCTTGAATTCTCATTTTTTCCCCATTTTCACTTTTAATTTTATCTTTTGAGAACTCGTCAAAAAGTAAATTAATCCAATTTAACTTGTCTAACATTTAAGTTAATTTTGAACCATTAATTTAAGTTGTCCTTTTTAATTTGACATCTTTTCAAAAACTTAAATTAATTATTTAATTTTATGCTATTGTCTCTTCTGTTGTAGTATCTGATTTCTCTATCGCTCATAGAGATTTTTTGTCAACTATAGGCAATGAAAGGCATAGGCTAGCAGAATGACCAACTCTGATACCACTATAATAACCACCCCAATTTTTCCAAAACTTCACCTATTAGCATTAGCCAAAATGCAAAGATAAACAACTGAATGGTAACCCTCCACTTTCTAATCACCCAAATTTTCATGTGGGCAAGGTGAGTATACGATGAAAGGGGATCTTGCATTACTAAAATCAAGCTAATTGAAAATAAACACCTTCCACTTTTTGATCACTCAGATCCCAATGTGGGCAAGGTGACAGCATACGGTGAGAAGGCTTACAAACTGAAATCTTCTATGCTACCACTTCTTCAGTGGGGTGAGTATTCAAAGCCAAATGTGTGAAACTAAACATCCACTTGTTTAGCAAGAAGAACAAAAAGTAAATAGCACTTGGCAACAAGCCAACCAAAAACAGAATCCTCTGCTTGTTCAATGGGCATAACAAGAAAGAAAATAAAGAAACTCGACCACTTATTTAGCAAGAGTAGCAAGTAACATAAAGAAAGGCTCGGCCAGTTATTCAACGAGAGCAACCACTTCTTCAATGGGGTAAGCAAAACCAAATACAAGTGCATTCACCAACAGTACTACCGATGGTGTTACAATGAGCTCAACATAAATTATATCAGACCATTATATGTTGTTAAGAGAGGTTAATGACAGAATGTAAAGTATAACACCCTCCCAATATGCTATAATGTAAGTAAGTGAACACACCCACGAAATAGAACAAGTATAGCTCAAGATATGCCCACCAGAGGTCAATTGAAAGACAAACAGGTGGCTGCAACAGGTTTGATACACTGGGCAACAGGGTTGATATGCACCAACAACAAGCTTAAAATGTAATGTCCCTTTTTTAAGATAAACCTAAATCTTGCCCTAGAATCACAACCTTAATGTAGTTAGGGTTATAACTTACCACTTAGATTCTTAAAGAAAGATAAACCTTGCTTTGGGTCTTGTAATCATGTTAAAGATCCATCACTCAAGTAACCTGACAATTGATACTCCATATTGAACCTTAGAATAAAACATGAGTAACTCTATTTTAAATGATATTTTTGACCTTAGCAACTTCATAATGAACTAACTAGTCCTACTTTGTGTTTGCCCAATTATGGATCATACGAAACGAGGATGATGATAGGTGGTCTCAGTCTCTCCTCTCTTCATGTGGCGCATGCCATTCATATGACCTGGTGAGACTCTAAAACTCCTTGTCAACATTTGTGTTCCATCTCCCATAATTGACCTTTCTCCCTTGTTACACCATGGTAGGAAGGTAGGATTACAATGGTTAATCCCATGATTGAACTAGACCCATAGGCACGACCCTCTGATCCCAAAGGCAGAACCCCTCTGGCCCTCATCGGCTTATTACGTCCCACCCTGGGTGGCATATCTAGTGGAGATCAACCTAGACCCAAAGGGAGTACCCTTTGATCCCAATGGCAGTACCACTTTGGCCCTCGTCGGCTCATTACATCCCACCCATGGGTGGCGTATCTAGCAGACTCCATTGCATGAATTCCCCTTTCTAATCCCTCTTCCCCACCATGGTGGAAGCATAAACACAATGATGGAATTCTTAAATAAGTATATCAGCAAGTAAGGACTAATAATATCACACATGGATCATTCTCCTTAAATAACACAGATGGACTCAATCAGACCTCTAGTTCAGAGTTTTGCAGATCCACTGCTACCAAAGGTGGCCAATGAAATGATTGCACTACCACCACCACAATACCAACCTCAGCAACCGTACCAACCGAAAGGAAATAATTCTCAACCTTTCAATAATTACAGGCCCCAATTGCTAGCACCTCCATAAAGACAAACAGTTGGAGTTGCACACAATGCAGTCTTTTGTTCTTTCCTTGAGACTGATGCACATACCAATTCTACATGTCCTAAGAACTTAAGAATCAATCAAATCATGGGATACACTGATGTTGTACCCAATTCAAATTTGGTCTCTACATCAAGTTCGAATGTTGTCTTACCACAGACAAACAACTTCGATGGCGACTCTGTTGCGAGATACTTTGAACCCAACTAAAGAAAAAGAAGACCACTGCCACTACTCTCTTGCAGTAAATCACGAAAGACATTCAATGCCTGTGTTTACACGTGCTCTGCACTTGAAATCACAGAAGGAAGAAGAAGAGAGGCAAAGAGCTAAAAAACAAATTAAGGAAGTGGTTACAACTTCCACTTTTAAAAATTCACAAGGGAATCCTGAAGCGGTTGCTCAAAACCTGTCTTTAGTGAATTTTGAGATTGTAAACTCCATGATGAAGACCAAGGTTAAGATTTCACAAATGGAGTATCTCTGTGATCACCCTGAGCAGCTGGATAGACTAATACATTATATAAAAAGAGAGCCTTCAATTCAGCCTACATTGCTTGAGTCATCTACTCCAATGGGAGAAAAGCCTAAACCCTTCTATATATCTTTATATAGGAGGATTCAAATTGAGCAATTGCACAATAGATTAAGGAGCCTCATACAACGTCATGCCTCTACAAGTGATGAATGCATTAGGACTTTCATGCACTAAGACGAAGGACAAGTGTTATTCACATGAATCTAAGTCGATGCCATTGGTCGGACAATTGAAGGACACTAAAGTAAGGTTGGCAACTTGTTCGGAGAAAAAGTTAATAATGAATATCCTAGTCGCTGACATTCTAGCCAGCTACGACATGTTGTTAATCCGGAGTTTCTACAAAGATCTTGGTGGTGCAATGTAGTTAGATTGGTCATCCACAACCATTCCTATAAAGGAGGGAAAAATCAAGATAGAACCTGATCCCAAATCTCGATTCATAGTGGTGAAATTCCCAAACCCCGTGGCCCAAATTCTATATCAAGAAATGGGCCTTGGTAATTATCTGACTCTTTCAGAAACTGAAGAATAGAAAATTGCTTGTCCTGCAAGGAGACTGACAGAGCATACAAAATTATGGACAATGCAGTTCAATGGGGGTTGTTCGACTATGGGTTCAGAAGCAAGGGAAATGATCATCTCCCCCTAGAGGACAGTTGTACCCATTTGCACATTGCCTGCAATTGGAATTCATTGAAGCAGAGAAAGAGGCGCTTTTGTTAGGCCTCAAAAATATAGAAGATATGGGAATCAAACTCCTATGTGTTAAAGGTGATATAGAGCTGATCAATGTGTTTCCTCTTCAAGCAGTGTAGTGAGTATTTTGGTTTTTGGCCTTCTGGTGCATTCGTGGGGGAAATAAATTATTTTAAGTCATAAAGGTTATATTTTTGCTTTATGACCCCCTTGGCCTAGAGACACAACTTCATGTTGTTTTAAAAAAGGGGACTTCAGGGTGGACGCCTCATTTAGAGGTTATTTTGATAATTCTAAAGTAAAATATTGCTTAAGAGGAGTTGGACGCCACCTTTAGTGAGGATAATATTTAATTATCAAGTTTTATGTCTCCTTCAAGTTGGACGTCACCATGAGAAGGGAAAATAAAGTCAATGCAAATTTAAATTACCTCCTGGGTTTGGGCACACTTTCTAGAAGCTTCTAGAGGACCTTCTCAAAATCTATAAAAGGATGCACTTGCCCTTCATTTTCTCATCCATGAAGAAATTATAACGTTATGCTACCGAAATGGTGAGTGGGTTGCTTCCAGAAATGCATACCTCCTAGCTTGGGCTTGGTTTCTTGCTTGAAAGATAGCAACTAACTAAGTGAGATGACTATTTCTTACTTAGAGGAACAAATTGAGCTATTGTAATGGAGTTCTTTGCTGATTATGATCATTTTTGAGTTTGCTGGTCTAGTCTAGCTGAAAGTTTTTTTGCTTGCAGTTCATTGAGTGAATTTTTCTTGGTTGTGGGTAGTTGCTTGTTCTTTTCCTATGTCTTGGGCAACCCTACTAGAGAGTTTACAGATTTTTTAATGAAGTTTTTTATTTTATCTTAAGAAGTCGCCCTTCTTGGAGGGCCGTACCTTTTTACAGTTGTCTTGGGATTTGTGCAAAATAATATATGAATTTTGGTTGCAGTATGCTGTTTGGGATTTGGGCGCCTATCTCCTAGAAAGATTTTGGCTTTTGTTTCAAGTCATTTGAGTGAGTTTGGAGTGAGTTACAAGCATTTTAGTGGGTCTCAATGTTGCTGATCTGATATTTCAATTTGTTGGTTCAGTATTTCAGTTTGCAATAGTTTGAGATTTTGGTGTGGTTTTCATAGTTGGAGAGTCCTTGATGCTTGGGGAATCATATTATATCAATTGCAGTTTCATTGGCACATCTAACGATTGGTTATTTGCAAGATTCTATCTTATTGTAAAATTGTTACAGTAGTACTGTTCAGCTATCATTTATATCTTGCCAAGTTCATTGTAATTCCCACTTTTAGTGGAAGAAACAAGCCTCGCCGTCTTGCATTTTGTACTAGGGCTGGCTTGCCGCCCTTCTTTACTTTCAGTACTCATACTTCTGATCGGCTGAGCCATCTATTTACTTTTTGTTCTTGCATTCATTTGTTGATCGGCTATGCCGTCAAACCACTCACGTTGAAATACGCGGTCGAGTTGCATAACTTTAATTTCCAGCATTGTACTCTTCAATTTTGAAGGCTAACGATCCCCGACGCCATATGCTCACACCTTGCCCTACATTGGGGATCCTGGTGTACAATCTTGGCGTAGGGTTACTTTCCAATATTGTTAGAGATTTGGCCTAACACTGACCGGTTTCGTTGTTGAAATGTTGTGAAATTTTTATAATAATTATAAGGGGTACATTTTAGTGGTATCAGAGCCAAGATTCTGCCATCCTGTGAAAGTCGGGGTTCAGTTGTTAGATGAGTTATAGAGAAGCAAGATACTACACTAGAGGGCACACCAGAAATCAGAATCAGAATCCACCCATTCCAGAGGCAGAGACACTTTCAGAATCATTGAGAGAGACTAGTAAAGCAGTTGAGGTTGATAGGACAGCAGTTGAGAACATGTCAAAAGGTCCTAGACTCACCATGGAGGAAAGAGATGCTAGAGCAGAAAAAAGAAAATTGACAATATGCTCGTTATGATGTCACACTTGCTAGCAAAATTGGATAAGCAAGTGATTCAGAATTAGCCCCAAAATCAAAACAACACAGTTGGAGAAAATAGTGGTGTCAATGGACACAATGGCAATGGGAGAAACAGACCTATCGGTCAACATGAGACCACCTCTAGAGGATCAGCCTCTAGACCACGTTTCCCCACATTCACACAGAGGGAAGAACCACAACGTGAGGTTGCCATACCTTTTGCAAATGATGCAAGACAAGCTTACATGTAGTACGCCTCTTTACCTCCAGATCTTAGAGACCAATGGTCCTTCGATCAATTCATGAATCCCAGAAATAGAAGAAACGGTAGAACAACTGAATACAGTGCTCCTATGTGTCCTAGAACTAACTATCAGCAAGCCCTTGGAAAGGTGACCTTGGCCCATTTTGATGGAAGTGATGCGTGTACAGCCAGGTCGTGGGTGCAGAAGCTTGACAACTTCCTATCTTTGAGACCTATGCCAGAAGAGGATGCCATAAAGTTTGAAACCTTGCATTTGGAAGGAGCAGCGCATGAATGGTGGTACCATGGTTTGGTCACTCTTGGCCACAACCTCATTCGTACGTATGAAGAGTTCACCAACAAGCTGATTGAAAGATTTGATACTAAAGATCTTGAGGTGAAGTTTAGGGAGCTTACACAGCTGAAACAACATGGCTCGTTGGAGGCATACATTGGAGACTTCCAAAGACTTTCTGTGATGGTGCCCAACATCACAGAAAGAACACTAGTTGTGCTATTTTAAAAAAATTTAATGGAACCATTGAACGAATCGGTAAAAGCTTTTCACCCTCCAAGCCTTGATGAAGCCATTAAGAAAGCTAGAAGCATGGAGCTGTCCGCCCCAGGCCGAAGTATCAATCCAAGCCTTTTCCCCATAAGCATGATAAAAGGCATTCTTCAAATCAGCATAATGAGTTCCATTCTAAGATGGATGATGAGCTTCGTGAGAAGCTTAGAAAAAAAGGGAAATGTTACACTTCCAAAGAACCTTGGTCAAAAGGACATAGATACTATGGAAGAGAACATTCTAACCAAATGGAGGCCTATTCCAATTTTGGATCAGAATCTGATCACTCGGAGCAGCGGTCTGATTTTGCTGAAAGTGAGGATGAAAAAGATCCTGAAGAGTCTGAGGATGAGCAAGGAGGTCGGGGCACACTTGCCCAACTTTCTAATTTTCAAAACAATGAATTTTTCAAGCTTCGTGGAACAACTGGAAAGCATCACATTGTTGCTTCGATTGACACTGGAGCAACGCACAATTTCATTAATGGAGCGGTTGCAAAGAGAGGACTCGAGACTGAAGAGTTTGAAGGTTTCAAAGTCATTGTGGCAGATGGGTTTCTGTTACACCCCGATTGTATAGCTACTATTTTCATAGGGCAATTGTCTGTAATGAGTGAATTTTGGAGAATGAATAAAACATGTTGTTTCTTGTTACCAATATTAGTGTCCTTCCATTTAATGAATGTCTCATTTTATGCTAATTCTATCAATGTTATCCATGATGAATGTTGCATGCATAGTTTTTGAGTTGTGAATATTCTAACTTAAGATGAGTTAATGTTGTGAACAAGTAAGTGCCAAGATTGTACGTCTATGGGTGCAGGTACATGAACCATTCCTCCAAGCGGAGTGGAAATATCACTTGGGAGAGGAGCTTGGTTGGTTAACCGATAATGTGAACTATCTGAGCATACACACACTTCACTGTAGAGTGAGTAACCAAGTCAAATAAGTTGGTCTTAATAAGTCATCCATAGGCTTTAGGAGTCTGGTTTACTTCTTTGTGCTTTGTGAGTGATGTTTTCAAACTTACTATAATGTGATCATTGTGTGGAGAATATGAGTAATTTATGTGTATAGGTTGAGTGGATATGTATACATTATGTACACATATCTATATGTATAAACATATCGATACAAACGTATGATAGGCAAATGGATATGCTCATACGTATGTGTCGACATGATATACATACACATACGTATACACAGAGGTATATATGGTTAAACACATGTATACATACACACGCTACCTATTATCTATGGATATAAATAATATTGTGATATTGTTGCCTGGTAATTTACATGTATATGTATGTATATAAGTATATATCGATGGCGTATGGATATTAAATGATATATACATAGATACATAAAATATATAACGGATGAATATATGAATATATATATTATAGTAAGATAATATATACATATATAATATATAATGTATATAAATATATAGTTTAAAATATTTTAAAACTCTAAAGTGAAAAATTAAAAAGATTTAAATTTTTACTTGGAGTAAATATTTAAATAGAACTATAGGGAATTAATAAATCTCAAGTAAATTGAGCCTTTTTCATTTAAAGGAATTTAAATATAATGCAAATCAATCTTTGATTAATTATCATCACATATTCAGGAAATCGAACTATTTCCTAAGTGTTATGGAATCGACCTTTTCTTATTTTCATCATGAATTAAATCAAATAGTTTAAACTTGGTAAAACATATGAAGGAAAATATTATGTTCATAGAAATTAGATGTCAAAAGGTCGAGATTCAAATATTTGTTGTGTTAAACTTCCCGTGAATATGAAAAATGGCGGAAGAGAAACTCGCGCACTTGTTGAAGCGCTCAACCTAAGGAAAAATACTAACGCAGATTTCAGTGTGTCAAGGACGCCTGAAATTAGGGATTATATTGAGAAATTTATGAGAGACTTTGTCATTCAACATATCCCCTACCTGTTGAATCTCACCTTAGCTGAAGGTGTCGATTTCTCCTCTTTGAATGGAGTCAAATTGAAACTTTCTTCACCCGCTGTCAAAATAATGGTTGAATCAGCTTCTCAATTTGATGAGTAGGGGATTTTTTGCCTGCCACATACCAATTGAAGTAGTCAATCGAAATACCTGTCGGTTGCCAAGCCTTCCCATGAGGAATGCGTTGCATTTTGAGGCTCTATATAAAACCTTCTTACTGCTGTCTAATATCATTCTTATTAGCATTCTCTTATTCGGATACTTATTCTCATATTCACATTCTCATTCTCATTCATACTGTTTCACTCAATCATTTATCAAAGTCATTCCTTCTGCAATTATAGCTGTTCGCATTGCCCAGCTTGAGCTTACGTATTAGCAAAAATATGCTATCAATTTTTGGAGGTGTGAATTATTCACAATTCTGAGTGTCAATTAGTCATACTGCTGGAAGTATGAATCCCCATAATTCTGAGTTCTATTAAGAAGCTGACCAGCAGTGTAGTAATCATTGAGAGAGTATTTTCAGAGAGGGAAACATAGTTCGAACAGAGGATTTTGTAGTCTGGAAGTGCTGCATGTACAGACCACATCATCATCATCAGAGGAAAGCTTAAACCAGGCATGGCTTATTATTTCTCTATACATTTCATTTATGATCTTTGATTTAATATGGAGTCATGTTCAATATATTTGTTTATATAACTGAGGTTATTTGCTACTGTATGTTGCAAAAGGATGTTTTCAATAGACTGTCCAATAGCTTGCATTTAGTGAAAATGTCATAGATGATGCCTGTTTGTTGAGAAGAGTATTTATTTGTCTTGAAAGGTTAGATAGTGCATTCTGGATTATTGCATTACTTGTATGATCTCTATATAAGGAGAATATGGTTATAATTAGTTACTAAATACTAGGATGGAAATGAAGGCATTAAGTCAAGTAACAAACCACAGCTTAAGTTAATAGGTCTATTAACTTAGACAACTTGAGGTACTCCTAGGATGAAGATGTCCAGTAAAGAAGGGGAATTTGTGATTACTTGTTATGCTATTTCATTTCTACTAGTTTAGTTATTTGTAGGATGTCTGGAGTACAGATTACCCAGTGAAGGACAAAGACCTACGCGTAGTGTAAGATAGCCCTAAGTCAAATCGACCCTAAATAGTGTATATGATAGGTGACCTTCATTCACAATACTGAATGAGAACACTTTGGCCAAAGCAGTGAAATGTACGACATCCACTTAAACTGTGTGATGCTTGAGACTACACTGACAGTTCATCATGATCCTTAAAGCAAGCTAGTTCGGGATTGTGAAATAGCAAGTTCTAGTTTTGTAGGACACACCACTATGCTCAGTCGATAAACAGTATTGGTTAACCTACCAATCTCTTCGTTGAAGGGAGGGCCATCTATCCAATGGTAGATGTGCAGGGGACCGCATTATAAGTTCGTGGTTGGCAGAAAAGCGTCCAAGTGATGTTTCTCCTCCTTACCAGGCTACTGAAGCACCGAGATTTGAACGGCGGATTCCTGGACCTTCTTACCACTATTAGTTCAAAAGCTCGATGAGCTATGTATGTTTTCTTACTCTGTTATTTAAATTTCAAAAGGAAAAAAATACGTGCTAAATTATATTGTATCTTGTTTTATAGTTATCAATGAAAGAAAAGAAAAATCTACTTGCAATGTCTTTATAACTCTTCTCCATTGTTAGGGAAAAATTAAGAAATTTTATTTACCGAAGGGTCGGGTCGTTACATGTGGTATCAGAGCTACCAGGTTCTGCAATGGAACCTATGAGCTCGTCATCTTTTCCTTTTCCAACATTGTCTAATATTCTGAAAAATTCTTGTGTCAAGATGGTACGTAGCAGATTAACAACTCGGAAGTCTGTAATCAGAAATAAGCGTTACCTCAAGGCCAAGAAGGAAAACCAAGCCATCATAAGAACCATTGAAGGAACCAACTGTGATAATGCTATCTGGTTGAGTGATACTGAGACTTTTAGCCATGCTCTTTCTCGAATTGGCGAGGCAAAGGGAAAGATGAAGATGCAAGCAGTATTCACTTACCCACCATCTCACTGGAAAAGTCAGATTCACTACCACTATCCAAGGACATGCCCTTTGAGGAAAGTACTAGTCCAGCATTCATTCTTAGGGATCCTAGAGTTCAACCATTGGCCGAAGTAATAACAGTTTCTTCAAGTAAAGAGTCTGAGGGATACACGCCAAGGACACCACTAGTAGAGAAAGGGTCTCACGAGCAAATGTCTGCGAAGAATGTAGGCATTGCTGAAGAACACCAATATTATCCTTTCTGGGATAGGGACAATCAGATTAGAGATGAAGAGAAAGAAAGAGAACAACAATACTCTCAATCTATAGGTTACACTCCTCTACGCTATGTATCCGAGAGTGAATCCAATGGATACTCTCCCCTTGACTATCTTAATAGTCGATCAATGTAACCGATAGGATGTTGAAATCCTCTTGATAAATAAAACTTAGTATTTATTAAAATAAAAAGTGTGTGCCTAAACTTGTATGGAATCTTTGTGTTCATATGAATGTGAACTTTTATCTTTTTCAAAAGATAATTAAGGCTAACATGAATAAAATATTCAGGGTAAATCAATCTTTAAATCATGGTGAAAACATATGAGAGGTCGTGAAATATCGCCAATGCAAGTCATGAAGATGAACAAAGAACCACCGGTATGGAGGCAACGCTCGACTTGATAATAGCAAGGTTGACTAGACTGGAAGAAGAGAGAGAAAAAGAGAGGTTAGAGAAAGAAGTACCTGTCAACAATGTGGAAGGAGAAAGTTCTTCACATGGGCGAGGTGAAAACCGCAACCATGAGAAAGAAAAATCACCCACCACCTCCATGGAAAGGAACAAACAGATTGTGACAAGTGAACTAACGAGGGATATGAAGAAAATAATCCCACCGAAGTTTGATGGCAGCACCGGAGGTGATGAAGCCGAAGTATGGCTCGTACAAATGGAGAAGTACTTCGAAATAAGGAATTATGAGGAAGTAACCAAAGCAGCTTGGGGAGCGTATCAATTAGCAGGTGAAGCCTCTAATTGGTGGATGAACAAAAAGCTCGAACTAAACATAAGTTCCTGGAAGCTGTCTTGGGAAGAATTTGTAGAGATTTTCCGAAAGAGGTGGTTACCACAGCTCTATTATGACCAAAAACTTTCCGAGTTTCAAGAATTGAGGCAAGGGACTATGTCGGTCAATGAATACTAGGAGAAATTCAACCGACTTCTTCGATATGTCCCCATTTACCACAAAGATGAGCGTTTCCGAATTAGGAAATTCATCTTGGGACTCAATAGGAATATTGGAGGCGAAGTCGATATGCATGGTCCAACCACAATGGACTTTATTTATGAAAAAGCTATCAAACGGGAACACAAATTTAAGGCGGATTCTAACCAGAACGAAAATGAAGAGCGAAAGGACACTAAAGTTTCCATCAAGACTGCCCCTAAAAAGGAAGAATTTGCACAAGATGCAGCAAGGAAAAAGGGGAAAAGATCTCGTTACAATGGAAAATATTTCAAGAGAGATTGGAAAAGAGATAACTCAAGATATGATGACACTAGCAGGGCTAGTGAAGGTGCTAATAAGACTGGGGAAACCATGGAGAAAAGAGGACCAAGAGAAAGATGTTTTATATGTAAAGGTAATCACTATGCAAGTGAACACCCTAACAAAACTTTTGGTTCCCAGCTATATGGCAATGCATTACCTACCCAAAAGGCCATGTTTCAGCCAAGGGTACATGCTGCTGAAGATGAAAGACAAGCTGATTTCCAGATTACACTGATCGAAGCACCACGTAAGGGATCTTGGAGTGGTAACCCAAAAGGCCATCATGGTGCTAGAAACGTGTAAAGCTTTGCTTACGAAATAGAGATGTCTCGCAGTACAAAGTCCAGTGGGACTAGTACCCAGAAGATGCTTCAACGGCTTGGAAGGATTAAGTGGAAATTCAGCAAAAAGTTTTTAGGCATTCTTGAAGCTTTCAAGAATGAAGGATAAATGTAGTGTTAGGATTTTATGCTTTGAATAATACCTTAGGTCATCGAGGACGATGAATCATAAGGGGGGGAGTATGTTACACCCCGATTCTATAGCTACTATTTTCATAGAGCAATTGTCTGTAATGAGTGAATTTTGGAGAATGAATAAAACATGTTGTTTCTTGTTACTAATATTAGTGTGCTTCCATCTAATGAATGTCTCATTTTATACTACTTCTATCGATGTTATCCTTGATGAATGTTGCACGCATAGTTATTGAGTTGTGAATATTCTAACTTAAGATGTGTTAATGTGGTGAACAAGTAATTGCCGAGATTGTATGTCTATGGATACAAGTACATGAACCATTCCTCCAGGCGGAGGGGAAATATCACTTGGGAGAGGAGCTTGGTCGGTTAACCGGTAATGTGAACTATCTGAGCATACACACACTTCACTGTAGAGTGAGTAACCAAGTCAGATAAGTTGGTCTTGATAATTCATCCATAGGCTTTAGGAGTCTGGCTAACTTCTTTGTGCTTTGTGAGTGATGTTTTCAAACTTACTATAATGTGATCATTGTCTGGAAAATATGAGTAATTTATGTGTATAGGTTGAGTGGATATGTATACATTATGTACACATATCTATATGTATAAAAATATCGATACAAAGGTATTATAGGCAAATGGATATGCTCATACGTATGTGTCGACATGGTATACATACACATACGTATACACAGAGGTATATATGGTTAAACACATGTATATACATACACACGCTACCTATTATCTGTGGATATAAATAATATTGTGATATTGTTGCCTGGTAATTTACATGTATATGTATGTATATAAGTATATATCGATGGCGTATGGATATTAAATGATATATACATAGATACATAAAATATATATGTAAGTATATATTTATATAAATTATATAACGGATGAATATATGTATATATATATTATAATAAGATAATATATATATATATAATGTATATAAATATATAGTTTAAAATATTTTAAAACTCTAAAGTGAAAAATTAAAAAGATTTAAATTTTTACTTGGAGTAAATATTTAAATAGAACTATAGGGAATTAATAAATCTCAAGTAAATCAAGCATTTTTCATTTAAAGGAATTTAAATATAATGGAAATCAATCTTTGATTAATTATCATCACATATTTAGGAAATCAAACTATTTCCTAAGTGCTATGGAATCGACCTTTTCTTATTTTCATCATGAATTAAATCAAATAGTTTAAACCTAGTAAAACATATGAAGGAAAATATTGTGTTCATAGACATTAGACTTCAAAAGGTCGAACTTCAAATATTTGTTGTGTTAAACTTCCCGTGAATATGAAAAATGGAGGAAGAGAAACTCGTGCACCTATTGAAGTCCTCAGCCCAAGGAAAAATGCGAACGCAGATTTCAGTGTGTGAAGGATGCCTGAAATTAGGGATTATATTGAGAAATTTATGAGAGACTGTCATTCAAAATATGCCCTGCCTGTTAAATCGCGCCTTAGCTGAAGGTGTCGATTTCTCCTCTTTGAATGGAGTCAAATTGAAACTTTCTTCACCGGCTGTGAAAATAATGGTCGAAACAGCTTCTCAATTTGACGAGTAAGGGATTTTTTGGCTGCCACATACCAACTGAAGTAGTCAATCAAAATACCTGTCGGTTATGCCTTCCCATGAGGCATGCGTTGCATTTTGAGGCTCTATATAAAGCCTTCTTACTGCCGTGTAATATCATTCTTATTAGCATTCTCTTATTCGGATGCTTATTCTCATATTCGCATTCCCGTTCTCATTCATACTATTTCACTCATTCATTTATAAAAGTCATTCCTTTTGCAATCATAGATGTTCGCATTGCCCAGCTTGACCTTACGTATTAGAAAAAAAATGCTATCAATTTTTGGATGTGTGAATTATTCACAATTTTGAGTGTCAATTAGTCATATTGCTGGAAGTATGAATCCCCATAATTCTGAGTGTCAATTAGTCATACTGCTAGAAGTATGAATCACCATAATTCTGAGTTATATTAAGAAGCTGACCAGCTGTGTAGTAATCATTGAGAGAGTATTTTCAGAGAGGGAAACATAGTTAGAACAGAGGAATTATGTAGTCTAGAAGTGCTGCAAGTACAAACCACATCATCATCATCGGAGGAAAGCTTAAACCAAGCATGGCTTATTATTTCTCTATACATTTCATCTTTGGATCTTTGATTTAATATGAAGTCATGTTCAATATATTTGTTTAGATAAATGAGGTTATTTGCTACTGTATGTTGCAAACCGATGTTTTCAATAGACTGTCCAATAGCTTGAATTTAGTGAATATGTCATACATGATGCATGTTTTTTGAGAAGAGTATTTATTTGTCTTAAAAGGTTAGATAGTGCATTCTGGATTATTGCATTACTTATATGATCTCTATATAAGGAGAATATGGTTATAATTAGTTACTAAATACTAGGACGGAAATGAAGGCATTAAGTAAAGTAACGAACCACAGCTTAAGTTAATAGGTTAACTTAGACAGCTTGAGGTACTCCTAGGATGAAGATGTCCAGTAAAGGAGGGAATTTGTGATTACTTGTTATGCTATTTCATTTCTACTAGTTTAGTTTGTTGTAGGATGTCTCGGGTACGGATTACCCAGTGAAGGACAAAGACCTACGCGTAGTGTAAGATAGCCCTAAGTCAAATCGACCCTAAATAGTGTATATGATAGATGACCTTCATTCGAAGTACTGAATGAGAACACGTTGGCTAAAGTAGTGAAATGTACGACATCCACTTTGACTGTGTGATGCTTGAGACTATACTGTCAGTTCATCATGATCCTTAAAGCAAGCTAGTTCGGGATTGTGAAATAGCAAATTCTAGTTTTGTAGGACACACCACTATGCTCAGTCGATAAACAGTATCGGTTACCCTACCAATCTCTCCGTTGAAGGGAGCGCCATTTATCGAATGGTAGATGTGCGGGGGACCGCATTATAAGTCCATGGTTGGCGGAAAAGCGCCTAAGTGATGTTTCTCTCCTCCTTACCAGGCTACTGAAGCACCGAAATTTGAAAGGTGGATTCCTGGACATTCTTACCACTATTAGTTCAAAAGCTCGATGAGCTATGTATGTTTTCTTACTCTGTTATTTAAATTTTAAAAGGAAAAGATTGCTTTCTGAATTATATTGTATCTTGTTTTATAGTTATCAATGAAAGAAAAGAAAAATCTACTTGCAATGTCTTTATTACTCTTCTCCTTTACTTGTTAGAGAAAAATTAAGAAATTTTATTTACCGAAGGGTCGAGTCGTTACAGTTTCATATTTCTTGCAATCAAAAGGTTTCCAACATGTCCTCGCAATTGGGTAACCATGATGTCAAAGATCACTTCTATGTTGTTAGTATTGGAGATACGGATGATGTCCTTGGCATTCAATGGCTGCGATCTCTTGGAGAGATCTCTCTGAATTTGCAAACCATGGAGCTGTAGTTTCATTTAGATAGAAAGAAGGTGGTGCTAAGAGGGATGTCCAACGGAGGTCCATAGATGGTCTGTTTCAAAAGAATGGAGAGGCTGATCCGACATGATCAAGTTTAGTGGGCAGCAGAATGTATGGTCCTACCAGCTGATCTAGTGGAGACAAAGAGACATTATCCACCTAATATTCAGTCTTTGCTCACATAGAAGAGTAAAGTCTTTTTTGATCTACCTCCTGGGCCACCTCCTAATAGGGGTTCTAAGCACGTCATTGAACTCAAGGAATGAGCCCAAGCCGGTTATCACAACTCCATACAGATATCCTAAGAAGCAAAAAGATGAGACTGAGAGAAACATAAGGGAACTCTTGGAGATGGGCCTCATATGCCCAAGTAAGAGTCCTTTTGCTTTAGCTGTTGTGTTGGTGAAGAAAAAATATGGCACCATCTGCATGTGCGTGGACTACCGTGCTTTGAATCCAAGCACGATCAAGAATCGGTACCCCATTCCCCGGATAGATGAGCTCATTGATGAGCTGCATAGAGCCAAGTTCTTTTCAAAGATTGATCTAAGATCGAGGTACTATCAGATTGGGATGAGAGGATCAGATGTTGAGAAGATGGCATTTCGATGCCATTCTGGTCACTTTGAGTTCTTAATCATGCCATTTGGGTTGACTAATGCTCCAGCCACCTTCAAGTCTTGTATGAACCGGATATTTCAGAAGCAGTTGAGGAAGTTTGTGTTAATTTTCTTTGACAATATCCTCATTTACAGCAAGACGTGGGAAGAGCATCTCAAGCACTCGGAGGAAGTTCTTAGCATCTTGGAGTCAAAAAGTTTGTTTGCCAAAGAATCCAAATGTGAATTTGGAATGAAAGAGTTGCTCTACCTTGGCCATATCATCAGTGCTGAGGGTGTGAAGGTTGATCCAGAAAAGATCAAGGCAATCGTGGATTGGCCACCTCCAAAGAACATGACACATTTGAAGGGGTTATTGGGTTTATGTGGCTTCTACACAAGATTTGTGAAGGGCTACTCGCAAATTGCTGCTCCTCTTACTGACCTTACCAAGAAGGGAGCCTTTATGTGGTCAGAAAAGGCACAAGGTTTTTTTGATAGATTCAAGAAGATTATGAGCACTTGTCCAGTTTTGGCTATACCAGATTTCTCCAAGCCTTTCGAGTTGCAATGTGATGCTTCAGGAGAAGGTGTTGGTGTTGTTTTGATGCAAGAAAAACACCCTATTGTGTTTGAGAGCAGGAAAGTAAGAGGCGTTGAGAAGACCTACTCCATCTATGACAAGGAAATGCTTGCAATCATGCATGCATTGGCAAAGTTTAGGCAATATTTGGTGGGGAGCAAATTTGTTGTCAAGACTGATCACAATAGCCTCAAGCACTTTATGCATCAAAAGGACTTCAACGAAAGGCAGCAAAAGTGGGTGAGTAATCTTCAAGCTTACGATTTTGACATTGAGTATGTCTAAGGCAAGAACAACATTGTGGCAGATGCTCTATCCAGAAAGCCTCACTTGAATTCATTGTGTGAACTTACTGCTGATTGGAAGGAGTTGTTGCTTGCTGATTATGCCAAAAAGCAGTTTGCAACCAACATTATGGAGGGTACTTTTCATGATGAAAGGTACAAGGTGGTTGATGGATTGATACACTATAAAGGGACGATCTTCTTGGTGGCCGATTCTAAGCTAAAAAAGAAGATTTTGCAGACTTTCTATGACATCCCACTTGCTGGTCATCAAAGTTATTTCAAGACCTATAGGCAGATCCATGAAAGATTTTCATGGAAGGGGTTGAAAGAAGAGGTCTTGCGCTACATCAAGGAGTGTCCTACTTGTCAGATGAACAAGAATGAGCATACATATCCGGCTGGTTTGTTGCAGCCTCTACCAATTCCCAATCAAAAATGGGAAAGTATATCGAAGAACTTCATCACGGGGTTGCCAAAAGCTCAAGGCAAAAATTGTATCTATGTAGTGGTTGACAAATTAACCAAGTTTGCTCATTTCTTTGCAATCACTAGTTCATTTTCAGCAGCTCAAGTTGCAGATTTGTTCTTTCACGAGGTATTTAGATTTCATGGGTTGCCAAAAAACATTGTGAGTGATAGGGACAGCAATTTCCTAAGCATTTTTTGGCAAAAAGTTTTCAGATTGAGTCATACTGTGCTCACTCCAAGCACCAGTTATCACCTACAAACTGATGGGCAAACAGTGATTGTGAACAAGTGGTTGGAAGGCTATCTTAGAAACTATGTCTCGGAGCAGCAAAAAGCTTGGGTGAGATGGCTCCACTAAAGAGAATATTGTTATAATTCTTCCTTCCACATGTTTATCAAGATGTCTCCATTCATGGCACTCTATGGACATGAGGCCCCTAGTTTTGCTGATTTGATGTTTGGTGACAGCAAAGGGCGAGGGATATGTTGCAGCAAAGTCAAGATATCTTGAAGTCCTGGAAGGATAATCTCCAGATTGCATAAAATCAGCAGAAGTTGTACGCTGATCAGCAGCATGTTGAGCGCACTTTTGAGGCTGGTGACATGGTCTACCTTATAAACAATCTACTCTCAAGAACAGTGGAGCAGAGAAACTCAAGCCACGTTTCTATGAGTCGTATAGAATCATTAGGAGAGTTGGTGTAGTGGCTTACGAGTTGGAGCTACCAGCAAGTGGCAAAGTTCACAATGTCTTCTACGTGTCTTGCCTCAAGAAGGCGTTGGGACACCATGTTGTTGCTTCTTCAGATTTGCCTCATTTGGGTGAGGAGGGGCAATTGGTTCTGATTCTAGAGGAGATCATTGATTCTAGGGAACGCTCTTTGAGGAGAAGGACAATCAAAGAGTATTTGGTGAAGTGGAAGAATTTGCCTATGGAGGATGCCACTTGGGAGAGTGAGGAGATTTTGCAGCATCCAGACCTACGACTGCCTGAGGGCAAGCAATCTTGGGGAGGGCGGACTGTAATGTCCCCTTCTGAACAGTGATCATTAGAGTTAGCTGTTAGCCTATTTCGAAGACTTGGAGGGTACTCAGAAGCGAAAATTATGGTTTCCTATTGTTGATGAATGATAGCTTAGGTCAAATATAAATGTTGATTGCCTAAGGCATCATCTTCATTTATATTAGACCAGATTGCTCTTCATACTTATATTTCTGAAATAAGTAAATTTGAATTTATAATGTGTATAAAATCGAAATATTAATGATATCAATATAAATCTGAACTTACCTTTGAAATCGACATTTGAAGAAAGGATATGATAAAGGTGACTGACCGATTGGTAATCGGTTCCTCTTAGACATGCGCACTCATAAGAGACATGTCCCTTGAGTGGACGTGCCTCCACTTGTGGAGACACGTCCTCTCAAGAGACATGTCTCTTAGAGGCGAGTCTTCTTCATACTGAAGGGAGTTCGATTGGCGATATGCAAACATAGAAATCAATTAATGTTCTGCAATCAACACATTCGACATCAAAAGAAGAAATTTGAAAAACGTCTTTGACAAACATAATCAGACCTGCTTGAATATATTCAATCCTTAACATGGTATCTGAGCGGGTTCGGGGAGAAGACCTGATCAGATTTTGCTAATCTTTGGTAGAACATTTTTTTTACTTCTCTAATAGAAAAAGGTTTTCTATAGAGAGATTGCCTTCGGAATTGAAAAATGTTACCAGGGCAATTGAGTTACACTAATCTTTGGACAATTTGATTCTGAGATGTCGTCATTTGAAGTTGTGCGATTTTTAGAAGCATAGGCGGTAAATCTGGATTGGTTCTTATCGGTGTGATGAAAATCATCAGGCGAACACAAGCTATTATACACCAAGCGCTCAAAGAAGAGATCCTCTCTATTCTTGTGTTGTGTCAAACGTTATAATCTGGTGTGAAGTATTTCTCATGAATAAGACAAACTAAGAATCGAGAGTCAATGAATCAACATATAAACTTCATGCTATGTAGAGGTTGGAATCTATTATTTCAATGACCAGTTCGAAGAAAAAACGCGGATCCTTGAGCCTATTGTCGAAAAGTGCATCGGATGGGTTTGAGGAGAATATGGGAGTTGCTAATATGCCTTTCGCGATTATTAGTGGAAGCTTATTATAGACAAGTATCTGCTGTATAAGCACTAATTATATTCCAGACGTGTATTCTTCAGAGAATATTGACAAGATGTGAGTCTTATTAGAGGCCGATGCCACTTATGGGTTGAGGTGATGAAGCACGATCTAGAATAGCCAGTGTTCGGCACCCGAGGTGACGCCTCCTGATCTGAGTTGAGTCGCCTTCGAGAGAACTCCTATGTTTACCCCATGTCATGATGAAGACCCGTGCTCTGGTGTATGTCCACAGATGGATGGCAGCTCTGTGTGCGGATAAGGACTACTGGAATTCTGCGCTAGTCTGTGGCTTGGCCACAATTCAATTGGTCAACCTCTTCCAGTCTTCGGGTACTTTTAGATCACCACTAATCTATGCAAAGGTTGCAGAGGTGGTCGCTCCCTATAGGTTCAGTATAATGTGTCCTCCCCAAATCTGAATGTACGCGAGTGAGTGTGATCCCTGATGAAGATGCTCGCTGCCAGAAATGACATCGCCTTAGTACTGCGTGCAGTCTTGCTCGCCACGGGAAGAGTCACCTAGGTGTGTGTGAGTTTGCTAGGCTTAAACTCAATAGTGGAAAGTATTTAGATGGCGTCGGCCAGAGCCAACGGCTCTGCCTAGACGACGGATGTAATTGTCACCCCCGATGTGGTCCTGCGGTGAATTCGATATATGAGAACATGACTATGAGTGCATTTGGATGAATCGAAGAACATTCACGGGTTTCCTAGTCTGAACTATGGTCCGACCTGAGAAAGTCCGGCCAGCCATCCCTTGAACATGTTCTCTTAGCTCTGAGGGAGACAGAGGAAGAAATGGAAGCAAGGATCAGAAGCTTGTTTAATTTCTTTGATGCAACAAACATGGGCTTTGCAGGCATTAAGGATACCTTCTGAGTACATGAATGCTAGGGATGGCCGGGTTGATTACTTGGGATTTCGGCACTACTTAGAAGACAAGGAACTTGAGTTGTACTGCATCTTCGTGGCAAAGATGAGACTTAGCTACAGGTCTAGCTCAATGGTGTACCAACATAAAGAGATAAGTATTCCATGCTTGAATAATGTTCTTGAATTTTATGTAGATATGAATTCATGCAATAAACATTGGACTAGTGAATCATGTATGCATCTAGCATTTCTCTTCGATAGTTTAGTTCTATGAACTATTAGTAATCTATCTATAATGTTTTCAAGACGGATCAAGAAGTGTAAGAGATTACTTTCAAGAAGAGCTTGATGCATCATGTAGGAAACACTGCTTGCAGCCATGTACTGAATGAATGGTTGAAGACATCTTTTCGAAGAGGAAGAATTAACCTTCAGAGGGAGTTCTATGACTCACTGAGAATAAGTAAGGGTTGCAGTATTGCAAGGCCAGATTCTAAATCCTTGAAGTACCTCTTCAGCAGTTGAGATAAGAATTGCTCAAAGTCAATCAACCTGGATTTAACATTGGTACCTCTGCAAACCTATTTATAATAAAGGGATTTGGGATGAGGTTGAAAAGGACAACCCTGAATCTCTACAGAGGTGTGCGTTGGAATCCATTTCTCTAAAGTATTGTAAACATCTTTGGTCAAGGAGGTCAAGAGGTTGATGCAAGTACTTCAAGCTTCAGAGGGAGTCACATCTTCACTTGTTGTAATGAATAATTCTCTGACATAGAGAGATATGAGGTGAAAGCCCTTGTTCATCTCTGAGACTGAGATGAGGCGTCATGTTGAGAGACTCCATGATGACAGGTCCTAGGATCTAACTACAAAACAGCCCCTGCACCCACAATATGGCTTAAAGGGGGGGTGTTGGATATAAGCCACACTCGGTCTGATAATGGGCTAGCCACAAGGGGCCAGTAGCTCAGTTGATAGAGCACTCAAGCAACAGATGGAAGGTCCTAGTGAATGCTCTAAGCCAGTTCAGAAAACAGTCTTTTGTAGCACAAAGCTCAACAGAAGCTGATTACAATGTAGCCTCTATGGGGGCAATAGAAGCAGTTTGGCTTCATAAATTGCTTGTGGGACTCCCTGATCTAAGCACATTGAGATCCCCTATTTTTATGTAAGAGATATGGTGGAAAGGAAAGTGATCCAGTTGGAGTATATTAGTTCAAATGTTTAAACAGCGGACATACTCAACAACTTCTCTCCAGAGTTAAGGTTGAACTCTTCGGGAAGAAAACTTGGTATGTAATTTGATATTATGTTTGAAATTCAAATTTGTTTATAAGTTGTACTAATATATAAAGATGTTTAATGTGTAAACTCTTTTGTCATGTGTGTGACTCCATGACCTTATGGGCCTACTACCCTATGTACATTATTGAAAGGTGACGATCTTTCTAATAATGAACACTTGTATTTGACATTGTAAAGTGACGACTCTACAATGATAAACTATCATGATAGATATCATGTGACTTGATATCTGTGGACATGTCATGATAGTATCTCTTGGACACTTTGATGGATATCATGGACTTGATGTCATCTGAAGATCATTGTGATCCTTAAGAGATAATCATGGTGGATATTTATATCCGTGGATATGCCATGAATTATGGTAGACATCATGTGACTTGATGTCAGTGCACATACCATAATGAAGATGTGTTATGAAGAATGTCATGTGACTTGACACTTTCAGAAGCATACCATATCTTCTGATATCATGAGTTAGGTGATATCACTTTTGAAGTTATTCTCCCTAGTTAAAGAGGGAGTGTTGAATAGTGAGGATGTGTGATGAAGTATGTCATGAGACTTGACACTTTCAGAAGCATACCATATCTTCTGATATCACGAGTTAGGTGATATCACTTTTACTTGAAGGAAGTTATCCTCCCTAGTTAAAGAGGGAGTGTTGAATAATGAAGATGTATTATGGAGAATGTCATGTGACTTGACAATATTGAGAAAAGCAAATCATGTCTTCGATATCACGTGTGAAAGTGATATCTTCACTTATTTGATTTGAAATATCTTCCCTAGCTAAGAGGGAGTGTTGATGAATGATAGCTTAGGTCAGATATAAATGTTGATTGCCTAAGGCATCATCTTCATTTATATTAGACCAGATTGCTCTTCATACTTATATTTCTGAAATAAGTAAATTCGAATTTATAATGCGTGTATAAAATCGAAATATTAATGATATTAATATAAATCTGAACTTACCTTTTAAATCGACATTTGAAGAAAGGATATGATAAAGGTGACTGACCGATTGGTAATCGGTTCCTCTTAGACATGTGCGCTCATAAGAGACACGTCCCTTGAGTGGACGTACCTCCACTTGTGGAGACACGTCCTCTCAAGAGACATGTCTCTTAGAGGCGAGTCTTCTTCATACTAAAGGGAGTTCGATTGGTGATATGCAAACATAGAAATCAATTAATGTTCTGCAATCAGCACATTCGACATCAAAAGAAGAAATCTGAAAAACCTCTTTGACAAACATAATCAGACCTGCTTGAATATATTCGATCCTTACCACCTATCATCTAGGAGGATGTTTCAGCTTTTTCATAAGCTTTCATATGGGGTTTTGGATTGCAGATTCCAGATTCTTTTTGGCTTTTCGGACAGCTTCGCAATGATATGACCTACAGCGCATTTGGGCAACTTTTTTGAATTTACTTTTTTAGTAAATTCTATTTTTGGCAGTGTCACAGTTCGCAGCAGCACTAAGAGCTTTCCTCTTCAGGTAGTGCAGTGAGCATTTTGGTTTTTGGCCTTGTGGTGCATTCGTGCGAGAAATTAATTATTTTCAGTCATAAAGGTTATATTTTTGCTTTATGACCCCCTTGGCCTAGAGACACAACTTCATGTTGTTTTAGAAAAGGGGACTTAAGGGTGGACGCCTCATTTAGAGGTTATTTTGATAATTCTAAAGTAAAATATTGCTTAAGAGGAGTTGGATGCCACCTTTAGTGAGGATAATATTCATTATCAAGTTTTATGTCTCCTTCAAGTTGGACGCCACCATGAGAAGAGAAAATAAAGTTAATGCAAATTCAAATTACCTCCATAGTTTGGGCGCACTTTCTAGAAGCTTCTGGAGGACCTTCTCAAAATCTATAAAAGGATGCACTTGCCCTTCATTTTCTCATCCATGAAGAAATTATAACATTATGCTGCCGAAATGGTGAGTGGGTTGCTTCAAGAAATGCATACCTCCTAGCTTGGGCTTGGTTTCTTGCTTGAAAGATAGCAACTAACTAAGTGAGATGATTGTTTCTTACTCAGAGGAACAAATTGAGCTATAGTAATGGAGTTTTTTGCTGATGATGATCATTTTTGAGTTTGCTGGTCTAGTCTAGCTTAAAGTCATTTTTGCTTGCAATTCATTGAGTGAATTATTCTTGGTTGTGGGTAGTTGCTTGTTCTTTTCCTATGTCTTGGGCAACCCTACTGGAGAGTTTACAAATTTTTTTATGAAGTTTCTGATTTTATCTTAAGAAGTCGCCCTTATTGGAGGGTCATACCTTTCTAGAGTTGTCTTGGCATTTGCGCAAAATAATATATGAACTTTAGTTGCAGTTTGTTGTTTGGAATTTGGACGCCTATCTCCTAGGAAGCTTTTGGCTTTCGTTTCAGGTCATTTGAGTGAGTCTGCAATGAGTTACAAGCATTTTAGTGGGTCTCAATGTTGCTGATCTGATATTTCAGTTTGTTGGTTCAGTATTTCAGTTTGCAATAGTTTGAGATTTTGATGTGGTTTTTGTAGTTGGAGAGTCCTTGATGCTTGGGGAATCATATTATATCAGTTGCAGTTTCATTAGCACATCTAAAGATTGATTATTTGCAGGATTCTATCTCATTGTAAAGCTGTTATAGTAGTACTATTCAACTATCATTTATATCTTGCTAAGTTCATTGTAATTCCCACTTTTAGTGGAAGAGACACACCTCGTTGTCTTGCATTTTTTACTGGGGCTGGCTTGCCACCCTTCTTTACTTTTAGTACTCATACTTTTGATCCGCTGAGCCGTCTATTTACTTTATGTTCTTGCATTCATTTGCTGATCGACTATGCCATCAAACCACTCCTGCTGAAATACACGGTTGAGTTGCATAACTTTACTTTTCAACATTGTACTCTTTCAGTTTGAAGGCTAACAATCCCCGATGCCATATGCTCACACCTTGCCCTACATTGGGGATCCTAGTGTACATTCTTACGTAGGGTTACTTTCCAATATTGTTTGAGATTTTGGCCTAACGCTAATGGGTTCCGTTGTTCAAGTGTTGTGAAAGTTTTGAAAAATTATAATGGGTAAATTTCATTGAGCTAGTTGCCTAATTTCTTGAGTTGGTTCTTTTAGTGATTGAGCAACTCGCTTGCCTACTTGAGCTAGTTGCCTACTTGCTTGAGCTGGTTGCTTGTGTGTTTGAGCCGGTTGCCTACTTCCTTGAGCTAGTTGCTTGCGTGCTTGAGCTACTTGTTTGCATGCTTGAGCTACCTGCTTGTCTACTTGAGCTGCCTGCCTATATGCTTGAGCTACTTGCTTGTCTACTTGAGCTGCTTGCCTGTATGCTTGAGCTACTTGCCTATATGCTTGAGCTACTTATTTGCCTGCTTGAGCTACTTGCTTGTGTGCTTGAGCTACCCACTTGCTTACTTGAGCTCCTTGCTGCATGATTGAGCTACTCGCTTGCTTCGTTGAGCTACTTGGTTGTCTAATTTAATTTCTAATTCATAAGGAGTCCATCATTGTGTTTACTCTATGCTTAAAATTTATGAAACTATTTGGGGTTGGGATGCACTAACAAACTAACTTATCTTAAACTGAATTATTATCCAAACACAATATTAAAGAGTTGTGACTATTTGTGACTCCCTCAAATTTGTGATACCTTAGTTAAATTTGCAAGAGACTTAAATTAAGCTCTCAAGAATATTGATGAGGTGTGAAAGGACGTAACTCCTACTATGAAAAGATGTTTGAAATTGTGATTGCTTGAGGACAAGCAATCTTGGGCGAAGAGGACTGTCATGTTCCCGAAATTATGACACTAAAAACTCTAACCTCAAAATACGAATGAATAAATTACATATTAGAAATATTATCATAGATATATTTATCAAATATAATGTTGTAAATATTGAAATATGATTACTAACAATTTAAATATTATATATAGAGCAACTATATTTTAAGAATCATCTAGTATAAAATATAAAACAATAAGCATAAAATAAACATATATCATATCAATATAAATGAATAAATATAAAATAATAAAAACAATAAATAGTATTAGCCAAACATACTAAATCACCCATATAGTCCTAAAGACCAGCGATTAAAAACAATTATGAAAAGTTGTGGTTAATAATAAGGCAGCAATCAATAAATAACAACCTTTAATTACTAAACACGACATCGATTGGGGTTGAAAATTCATACCTTGTCCCCACCATGGGATATAAAATGAGAAATATATTTGCAATTAAAGGGGGGGAAAATATATACAAGCAAGAGATAAAAAAAGACGAGGAATTAAACAACCAGTAGCACAATTATTAAGCCTTATAAATAATGATGACTCTTTAATATAAACATAAGTAGAGTATGTATATGAATTGTCCTCATCCTATGATCAACCCAGTATAAGGTTGAAGGAGGCAAGTAAGGAATCAGAAAATGTGGAGAGATATAGCAACTCAGGTGATGTTATCACTTAGCAATAATATTTAGCATATTTTGAATATAAGAAATAGATATTTCTAATTTGATTATTGGTGTAATGCTTTCTTTAGTATTATCATGATGATAATCATGTTGATATTAACGTAAAGAATCGGTAATAAATGCAACTATATTTGATTGCTAAAAGATTGTCTTCTAAGTGTTTACAAGCCTACTAGGGAGGAAGGGGTTGAGAAAAGTGGTGCCTAAAAACCCCACTTAACAATCCGTTGCGGCCATGGAGGGATGGGGGTCCCACTTAACAAACCGTTGCGGCTATGGAGGGGTGGTAGGCCCGGAACCACTTATAAGCTCCATTGGCTTCCCCCAGTAGGTTAAGTGTCTTCTGAGGTGATGGCACGAGTAGAGAAAGCAAGTACAAGTGTTTCCACTAAGCACGCCACTTTGAGAATGGAATGATCTTAGTTTGGACGTTCCGCTCGAGGCCAAGGGGTGGGTTGTCGAGATGGGACGCTTGTGCTCTTGGGCTTAGATGGATAGCTTCGGGCGGACCTACCCATGCAACTCCTCCTATGTCTTCATTATTACTTCTGTGATCATGTTTGTATATTTGGATATCTAGGTATTATTGCAAACAGATATGTGTATGTGGAAACGTTATTAAATTGGTGAATGCAGATTTCAATCCAAGATGATTTCACTAAAGAGAACATTTATTTGAAAAGATGAACCCCTAAACCTAATCAACAAGCGAAATTTAGGGCAAAGTCGGGTAAGGGACATTACAAGCCCCGTCGCCATGAAATCTTGGGAAGTGCTTTCTCAAACCTTTGCTCAATTCATGGTGTCCTTGCAAGGCCAAACGGCCAATGTTGTCACCCCAAGGTAGTGGGGTTGGACGTCTTGGATTTCTCCCATTTCGGCCATTGTCGTCGTTGTTGTTATTGTTCTCGCCCATTGCTAGAGCTGGAGGTTCTTCTTGTGGTTCTTCTTGGAAATGATCAGGAACCTCCTGAAAGATTGGCTCTTTTTCTTGAAAGAGAGGACTATGTCTCCTTCTTGTGTATACTTGGTAAGCCAGGATGAATTATTGCCACACAACAGGTGGTAAAAGTGGCCTTCCAGCTACAAGATCACCCCTTTCTTCTTCCTCATCCAGACTAGTAGTTGTGTTTCTCCACTGAGTAGATGATGTATTGTTGTCAAAGATGAAACTGTGCAGGCTACTAATGATGTCTGACTGCTCCCCTTGAATTAGTATGAAGATTGGTTGAATAATGGCAGGTGTGAGACCTGGTTGCTGTACTGGGGCAATAGGACGCAAAATGGTCATTCCGGTGACATAAAAGCGTTGAAGCTTTTTCTATGAAGTTTTTTCCATCATGCCCCACGGTGGGTGCCAGATAACTGTTGGCGCTACAATTCACACCTCTTGAGTGCGTAATGGCAACGGACGCCTAAGCACAGAATTAACTTCTCTTAAAATTAGGAGAGGAAGCTCCCTCTTTTGTTGATATGCGTAAAAATTAAAATAATCTAATATCCTATCTTTTTGACTCGGCTGGTAAAGGCACAAGGTTAAAAAACCAAGAACATTGCAGCTAAGGTTTTCTCTGGTTTCCGCAGGCCTTAACTACAACTAAGCTAATGCTAAAACTATCCTATCTCCTCTAGATAAACAAAGCAAGAGGAATTAGGAGCAAGGGATTTGTATATGATAAACTCTATTTCAAGATTCCCAAGGAGATGGAAAACCTATCCGAGGTGTAGGCTGAAATGAAGGTTATTGGAAACAACATCAAACGGCAAGCTATTTCTCAGGATTCCCAAGGAGGTAGAATACCTATCCGAGGTGTAGGCTGAAATTATTGGAAACAACACTAAACGACAATCTTTATTTCTAGATTCCCAAGGAGGTAGAATACCTATCCGAGGTGTAGATATGAAAGAAAGATTATTAAAGACAACATCAAACAATAAACTTTATTTCAAAATTCTCGAGGTAGAATACCTATCCAAGGTGTAGATATGAAAGAAAGATTATTTAAAACAAATAAATCTGGGACAGCAAATTGCATGAAGGAACTAATGCACAGTAAACGATCAAACCAGCTTTATATTAACTAAGTAAACCAATACAAAATAACAAAATAGCACCGCAACGTGGGCACAACAATTTGTTATCACAACAAAAGTTAAAGAAATAATGAGCAAGCTTGCTCTTATTTATAGAAGCTCGAAGCACTAGGGAACCCTAAAATCTCTTTGAGTTAACATTAGTCTTGCAAACATGCAAGATTTATTATTAAATCTAAATGTATGCAACTTAATAGCTAACTGGAAAAACTACCTCAATTAACTCATTCTAAGCTAAACTGATTGGACTTTGCAACACACGGGTCTTATTTGATATGAGAGTTGACTGTTAACCAACATCAATTAACTGAAATCTAACTCTAAATGCATATAGGTGACTCCAAAATAGGCATGCAAAATAGGTGGGACAGCGAGTTAACTTGGAAAGAGGCATCAAGTTAACTGTTGTGTCTACTGTCTATCTTGAAAAGGTGGCACGTCCATGACTAGTAGTTCACTAACTACGATCATGAGCAATCAACTTCTCCAAGAAGTTGTTAACTGCCTCATCATCTCGAGATCATCACATGTCTTAACTGTCAATTCATTGCTTGTTAGCGACTTGCACAATCCTGGAAATATCCACACACTTAAACTGGTAGTTCACTGATTGGTAACTCTAGCAGCTCTGCAACTGGAGTGATGGCTTTTGTTTCTTCTGGAGCTTTATGCTTCTGACACTTTTGACGCTTTTCTCAACGGAAGAGTGTGGCATGACGAAACCGCAAAATTTAACAGCAAACACTTTGGTTGTGAGAAATGCACACAAACTCGTTGCACACGCAGAATTCCAACGGTATCAACCCTCTAAACTGGCCTTGGAAGGCAATCAGCTACACAAGGTATGAAACCATGTGAACTTTGAGCGACTACGCCTATCAAATTGTTTGAGGCAACCCTCTGGATGCGCTTGATGCAAATCGGTGTCAGCTTTTCCTATGAAACCATGAATCAAGACCGATTTGCTCTTAAATTCAATTCGAGTGAATTGCATACTAAAAAACTAGACTATTGATTGTAAACACGAATATGTTCTGACAACTTATCCGGTGAAGCTAAAAATCGCTTCTGATGAGGCTAAAAATAGCTTGCGGAGGGGCAATTTTTACGAAAAATTCCGAGACATGGGTTTTCTAGAGAATGAAATTCTAAGCCAACCCAAATCGTCAGAAATTTGAAAAACTGACTTTTACTTAGGCATGCAATGACTTTCAGTGTACAAGCTATAGAGGGCACCAGGGCTATTTATTCTCGAAAAATCCTGACATATGAGTTTTGTTGGCGCATGCGAGTTGAACAAACCCAGATTATTCGTTTTTTGAAATTTTGACTTTTTTCGGAAACCTTAATTTTAGAGGGCAACGAGTCAATTTTTCTAGAAAAATCTAGCACATGGGTTTTGTTGCCAACACTATGCTAAGTGAACCCAAATGACCAGATTCTAAAAAAACTCCCGTTTACTTGTGCATGCAAGAGAAAACCTAAGACAAGGATAAAACAACTATGAGAGAGAAGATAGAAGTTATATTTTGCCTTTGTCAATCTTCAAGAAAATTGCCTCTTTGTCTTTATCTCATGAAATCTGCAAAGAATCTGCTGGAAAAATGAAGCATGCAAAACTATCCTACTGAGCAATCTAGACCTATAACTGTGAAGAACACTGAAAGATTCTTCCTATAGCACCTCCAAATCTTTCTTGCACGAGGAAAATTGTGTTTTCCTTCAATCTATCATGAAGAAAATAAGCGCCCAAATGCTTTAATAAATAAATTTCATGAATTAAGGCGTCACCCATCATGCAAAACCCTAAATTTAGGACGCAATATTCTCATTGGACCTCAATTTAGTTAGCTGGATGAAGATAAAACCCTAAAATGGGCACCACCCAGCATGCAAGCAGAAAACACGCCTTATGCAAGCAAAATGGAGTATTTTGCATTTCAACTTTGGAAGTTAAACTGAAGTTTTACTATTATTTTAATTCAGTTCAAAAATCCCTCCATTATAGGCGTCCACAACACTTCAGTTCCAAAAGTCAAAGTTTGACTTTAGGCATCATTATCCCCAGACTTTGAAAATTTCTTGAAATTTTGTCATCGAAGCATCTGTTTGACCCTAAATTTCGGATGCTCGGTTGATCCTGAAGCTGAGATGACACATTCATCACGAAGTTGGATCAAGTTTGAATAAATGTTGCTAGGAGCTGTGACAGCTAAAAACTTCATTTGATGCCTTGAATTCTAGGGAGCCTTTTTGCAAAAGGCTGCATGTTACACCAGACTATTTTTGAGTTTCGACTCTCTGAGCTTCAATTTGCAACTTCCGATGACTGACAATTCCCATCGATTTGATATTGGGTCCGTCGCGAAGCTGGAAGAATTCCACAAAGGATGACTGTATATGCAACGTGTGAAAGCTGAATTAAGAACCTCAAATGCAAGGGCGCCCCTAGCCTGCAGGGGCGCAATTGAGCTTTTGAGACTTATTTTGCTACTTGTAACTTTCAACGGAATGCTCCAGTTTGACCGTAGCTGTCGGGAGCTAGATTGCTCCGATGTTTGCGCTGGCATTCTCATTGCGAAGATTGAACTTGGAAGAGATGTTTGTGGGAGTGACGAAACCAGAAAACTGCATCTGAGGGCTCCAGTAGAAAGGCACCTTTCTCAAAAAGGGTGCATTTTTCCATAGCCAAATTTCCACTTGCTTTTCGCCTCTAGCGTTTTGCGCTTGAACCTCTATCACAGGTGTTCGAAAAATCCCAAGAGCTGATGGATGAATTCACTATGCAGCTAGAAGGTTTTTGAATAGATCTCGTGAAGACGTTAGCTGTCGAAAACCCCATCTAGCTGACCAAAAGGCTAGGCGCCCCTGGCCTGCAGAGGTACATCTGACATTTTAACTTTCATTTTATCCTCCGTTTTACATACTCACTTGATCAACAACTACAATCACTCAATATGTCTTATGGACTGGCGAATAGATCCATCGCAAAGCTAGGCTAAATCTGAAGAGATTAGCTAGAGATGGTTTCAGCAAAAACTGACATTGGCTATGCTGTATTCAAGGGCGCCCCTAGGCTACAAGGGCACAAATTTTGTATTTTGACTGTCGTCTTTAATGTGTAACTCTTCTACATCTTCTGCTTTTGCCTTTGTTTGCCAGTGTTCCACAAATCTGATGGATTCGCTTGATGACTCGCTAGAAAGCTGACAAAATTTCGGAGAAGATGAATGTCTTTGGAACCACTTTCAACTGCATTTGGACCTTCATATTCAAGGGTGCCCTTGGCCTGCAGGACCACAATTAGCTCCAAACTTGATGGTTTTCAAATGATTTTGCCTCTGTCGCGCTTCGCGAACACCATGTCGCTTGTTGAGTTGACTGCGTTGAAGCATTATTGCCGCTAACGCAAGTACGTGACTGTGTTTTACCATTTTACGTGTACGGACACTACAAAGTTGACTTGCACGTTGATTGCATAGTACCTCCCTCGTAGCAAGGCGTAGTGTTTCCAGACAGAATATTCTTCACAATTTTCACCATTTGAAAATCCCCTCCGTCACGAAGCATCTTTTTCAGCATCTTTCGCCATAGAATCTTCTATGATGAGTTTCAGGCTTAGATTTCGACACCCATTACTGGCCAACTTCCATTGACGACCTCGGAGGTCCTAACTTTTCTCCCGAAAAAGTGAAAACAACCCACCAGCCTTAAACTGACTTTTCCTTGATTCTGACTTCGCCAACATGATCGTGACGTGAAATAAACCAATCAAAATAATTTTCAGCCAATTATGAGAAGATCCTATTTTTTAGGGTTTTTCTTAAAAAAAAGGGTTCAAGAAACCCTAATTTTCAAATTTTTCAAATTTTGCCACTATCTTCTAGACAAAAAACACACAAAAGCCCATGCTTGGTTTGACCTAAAACTAACTTTTGACGACAATTTTACAAGATTTAGACCATTTTAATCAAAATGCCTTAATGAAGCAAAAATTTTGTTTTGCGTACAACAGATCCAAAGTCTCAAAATCTTTCAAGTGTTATTATTTTATGTTTTACTTTCATGAACTTTATTTCAACATACATCTGAAAGTACAATGAATCTTGGATGTGTTTCGGAAACAAGTTTATCTAAGTTTTGTGTTTACCAAATCATTGCATGTTTACTTCTAAATTCTTTTGCTTTGAATTTACTTGAGAAGATAGAAGCGTCATTAATTTAGGCCTAGTTGTAGTAGAAACTACGAAACCAAAGAAAACCTCAACTACAATGCAAAGAGTTTATAACCTTGTGCTCTCAGCTAAGATAAAAAGATAGGAAATTAGTTTAACATTTCTTTTTACGCATAATCAGAAAAAGAGGGAGCTTCCCCTCCTAATTTGAACAGTAGTCTAGCTGTTCGTAGTTGTCTGTTTCCAATACGCACACCATAGGTGCGAATTGAAACGCCAACAAAGATGAAAGATAGGTATACCAATAGGATTTTTTCAATCATGCTTCTTCTCTTGTTCATGCACATCTTCATGTTCCTCTTGCTATCTCATCGCAAGGGACTCATCCTTTATATGCTCAAATTCTACACATTCTTCCCTTGGAAGAATTAGGGATCTAAGGTGTGACTCACTCTGCTGCTTTGCTTGATCTAGATGGTTGCAACGTTCCTTGACCTCTTGCAAGCACTGTTTTGCTTGGGCAGCCAACATCTTTGCCTTCCTAGCTCTTTGTAACCACCCATCACACAACTTGTGTCTTGTTCACATCTTCCAAAGTCTGATATACAAAATCAGAATGTTTGTGGCATGAATCCACAACACAATTCATCTTTAACACTCAAATCTTGAGTATCAACATTAGAAGACTCCACAAAACCACCATCCTCACATGAAATGGCTGCTATATCATGATGATGCAAGGAAATATGACTGTTGTTGCAAAAATCAGAATTGTTTGCATACTTTTGTGTCATGTTTACAACATCTCCAATTGGCCGATCCATGTTTCCATTCTCTTCCTCTTTGTGATCAACCTAAAGACTCAACAGTGCAATATGTGATTCCTTTTGATTCAAACTCTCATATGTTGGAAGTGAGATTGTAAACATAGCCTCATCTTCTTCAGGACTCCCGCATGATGACGGATTTTTTATTTCCCCACGATCACCTGTAGGTTGCAAATCACTAACAAGTGACTCTTCTTTCCTTCCTTGTTTTTGTACCCTTGGCTCTTCTTTTGTGATTGATTTTTCTACTTCAAGTTTCTTCACCTTTTTATCTGTGCATTGATGGTTAGGCTCCCGAAATCCCTCATACTGAATACTCATCTTGTTGCTTCTTGCAACATCTTTCCCATGACTGAATTTTGCACCTTTAAATGAAGATTTTTCCTTAAACATCCTCCTAATATACTTTACCATGCCAATCTTTCCAGGACTCAAGATGACAACACAATTCAAATATCTATTAAAAGAGTACTATGTTTTAAAATCATCTGGCATGGTCTAGTAGTCCTCCAAGAGTTGATTAGCTTCCTCTTCATAAACTTCCCTATATTGTTCTTTGTCCTCTATACTGGTAAAATTTTGTGCATTGGTGTTTGTTTTACTTCCCTTCACAAACATACAGTCTAATTTTTCCGGATGTTGTATAAAGTCCTGCAAGACCTCTATCAATTCTTTCATAAGTTCTTGCGTAGATTTCATTTTAATCTTTGAATATTTATCATTCCCCTAACAAGATGGCAGGAAATCGCTTTGATACCACTGAGATATCCCCCCCCTATTCTGAGATATCTTCTAATTGATACTACTACTGATTGTGACTTTTGGTTTTGGTGTTTATTTGATTTTTTGGGTGTTTCAGTGGTTTTTGAGAATGAATGCTAGGGAATGTTGTTACATCCCAATTATGTAGATACTATTTACTATTACTACATAGAGTAAATATGAAAGTAATGTGAATTTTGGAGATGAATAGATTATGCTTGTACGATTGTGGAAGAGACTGGTCTTGCTCCAGTCTTTCTTTACAGCACTTCTCTTTCTGTACAACCCGTTGAACAAGTGGAAGGGGTCAGCAAGTCGTCCATTTACTTATTGTACTTGCATTGTAATCATCATATTGCTGATCGGCTGAGCCATCATCTTGCTCCCGCTGAAATACGTAGTCGAGTTGCATGCATTTACTTTCCAACATTGTACTTTCCTGATTGAAAACGAACGATCCCCGACGCCATATGCTCACACCTTGCCTAGCATTGGATCGTAGTGTACATTCTTGGTGTAGGGTTACTTTCCAACAGTTGATTTGGATTTGAGCTAACCTTAACGGAAGCTTGTTGTATTGAGTTGCTCATTGAAAAATTCAAAAAAAAATTGATTGGTTCATTTCAGTGGTATCAGAGCAATGATCCTGCCATCCTGTGCCCAACAGTGTTCAGTTGTCAAATGAGTGACAAAGCCTACATATACTACACCAGAAGCCAGGCCAGAAATCAGCAGTTTCAGTTTCCACCTACACTAGAGGCAAATACAATTTCAGGGGCTCTCAGAGAGACAGGAAAAGCAGTTGACACTAGTGAAGCAGTTGAAGATATGTCAAACAATCTTAAGCAAACCATGGATGAAAGAGATGCTAGGATGGAGAAGTTTGATGGGATGATTGACAAGATGTCTCGTTTACTTGCAAGAATGGATCAGCAGGCTGCTCAAAATCAGCCCCAAAATCAAAACAATACTGCTGGAGAAAATAGTGGAGTCAATGTGAAAAATGGCAATGGGAGAGATAGAACTATTGGCCAACACGAGGCCATCTCTAGAGGATCAGCCTCTAGGCCACTTTTTCCTACATTCACACAGAGGGAAGAACCACAAGTTGAGGTCGTCACACCTTTTGCAGATGATGCAAGACAAGCTTACATGGAATACGCCTCATTACCTCCTAATCTTAGAGACCAATGGTCCTTCGATCAATTCTTGAATCACAGAAATAGAAGAAACAGTGGAAGAGTTGAATACCGTGCTCCTATGGGTCTTAGAACTCACTATCAGCAAGCCCTTGGGAAGGTGACCTTGGCCATTTTTGATGGAAGTGAAGCGTGTGCAACCAGGTCATGGGTGCAGATGTTGGACAACCACTTTTTTTTGAGACCTATGCCAAAAGAGGACACCATAAAGTTTGCAACTCTGCATTTGGAAGGAGCTGCCCACGAATGGTGGTACCATGGTTTGGTCACACTTGGCCACAACCTCATTCGTACGTATGAAGAGTTCACCAACAAGCTGATTGAAAGATTTGATACTAAAGATCCTGAGGGGAAGTTTAGGGAGCTTGCACAGCTGAAATAACATGGCTCGTTGGAAGCATACATTGGATACGTCCAGAGACATTCCATGATGGTGCCCAACATCATTGAAAGAAGGCTAGTTGTGCTATTTTGAGAAGGTTTGATGGAACCATTGAAGGGACGGGTAAAGGCTTTTGACTCACCAAGCGTTGATGAAGCCATTAAGAATGCTTGAAGCATGGAGTTGTCCGCACCTAGGCCGAAGTTTCCGTCCAAGCCCTTTCCTCACAAGCATGATAAAAGGCATACTTCAAATCAGCACAAGAAGTTTCCTTCTAAGATAGATGATGAGCTTCGTGAGAAGCTTAGAAAGGAAGGGAAATCTTACACTTGCAAAGAACCTTCGACAAAGGGACATAGATGCTATGGAAGAGGGCATTCTAACCACATGGAGGCCTATTCTGATTTTGGATCAAAATCTGATCACTCGGAGCAGCAGTCTGATTTTGCTGAAAGTGATGAAGAAAAAGATCCAGAAGAGACTGACGATGAGCAACGAGGTGGGGGCACATTTGCCCAACTTTCTAGTTTTCAAAAGAATAAATCTTTCCAGGTTCGTGGCATGATTGGAAAGCATCGAATTGTTGCCTTGATTGACACGAAAGCAACGCACAATTTCATTAATGAAGGAGTGGTTGCGAAGAAAGGACTCAAGACTGAAGCGTTTGAAGGATTCAAAGTCATGGTGGCAGATGTGTTTCATATTTCTTGCAATCAAAGGGTTTCCAACATGTCCTTGCGATTGGGAAATCATGAGGTCAAAGATGACTTCTACGTTGTCAGTATTGGAGATATGGATGTTGTCCTTGGCATTCAACGATTGCGATCTCTTGGAGAGATCTCTCTAAATTTGCAAACGATGGAGCTAAAATTTCAATCCGATGGGAAGAAGGTGGTGTTAAGAAGAATGTCAAATGGAGTACCTCAAATTGTATTAATCAAAAGGATGGAGAGGTTGTTTCGACATGATCAAGTTGAGTGGGCGGCAAAGTGTATGGTTCTACCAGCTGATCCAATTGAGTCCAAGAGGCACTATCCACCTGATATTCAGTCATTACTCACAAAGAAGAGTAAAGTCTTTGTTGATCAACCTCTTAGGCCACCTCCTGATAGGGGGTTTCAACACGTCATTGAACTCCAAGAAGAAGCCAAGCCGGTTATCACAACTCCATACAGATATCCTAAGAAGCAAAAAGATGAGATTGAGAAAAACATAAGGGAGCTCTTGGAGATGGGTCTCATACGCCCAAGTAAGAGTCCTTTTGCTTCAGCTGTTGTGTTGGTGAAGAGAAAAAAGATGGCGCCATCCGCATGTGCGTGGACTACCGTGCTTTCAATCAAAGAATGATCAAGAACCGGTATCCCATTCCCAGGATAGATGAGCTCATTGATGAGCTACATGGAGCCAAGTTCTTTTCAAATATTGATTTGAGGTCGGGCTATTATCAGATTCAAATGACGGGATCACATGTTGATAAGACGGCATTTCAATGCCATTATGGTCATTTTGAGTTTTTAGTCATGCCATTTGGGTTGAGTAATGCTCCTGCCACTTTCCAATCTTGTATCAACAGAACATTTCAGAATCAGTTGAGGAAGTTTGTGTTAATATTCTTTGATGATATTCTCATTTACAACAGAACGTGGGAAGAACATCTCAAGCATTTGGAGGAAGTGCTTAGCATTCTTGAGTCTGAAAGTTTCTTTGCCAAAGAGTCCAAATGTGAATTTGGCATGACGGAGCTGCTCTACCTTGGCCACATAATCAGTGTTGAAGGAATAAATGTTGATCCAAAAAAGATGAAGGCCATAGTAGATTGGCCACCTCTAGAAAACTTGACTCATTTGAAGGGATTCTTGGGTCTTTGTGGTTTTTACAGAAGATTTGTAAAAGGCTACTCACAAAGTGTTGCTCCCCTTACTGATCTCACCAAAAAGGGAGCCTTTGTGTGGTCAAAAAACGCACAAGAATTTTTTGATAAATTCAAGAAGATCATGAGTTCATGTCCAATCTTGGCTATACCAAATTTCACCAAGCCATTTGAGCTATAATGTGATGCCTCAGGAGAAGGTGTAGGTGTTGTTTTGTTGCAAGATAAACATCCGATTGTGGTTGAGAGCAAAAAACTAAGAGGTATTGAGAGGACTTACTCTATCTATAACACAGAGATGCTTGCAATCATGCATGCATTGGCTAAATTCAAGCAATATCTGGTGGGAAACAATTTTGTTGTCAAAACTGATCACACTAGCCTCAAGCACTTTATGCATCAAAAGGACTTGAATGAAAGGCAGCAAAAGTGGGTGAGTAAGCTTCAAGCTTACGATTTTGACATTGAATATGTAAAAGGCAAAAACAATGTTGTAACAGATGCACTATCTAGAAGGCCTCATTTGAATTCATTGTGTGAGTTTACTGCTAATTGGAAGGAGTTGTTGCTTGCTGATTATGCCAAAAATCAGTTTGCGAACAGTATTATTGAGGGTACTTTTCATGATGAAAAGTACAAGGTGATTGATAGATTGATACACTATAAAGGGAGAATCTTCTTGGTGGCCGATTCTAAGCTCAAGAAGAAGATTTTGAAGACTTTCCATGACATCCCACTTGCTGGTCATCAAGGTTACTTCAAGACCTATAGGCAGATCCGTGAAAGATTTTCATGGAAGGGGTTGAAAGAAGAGGTCTTGTGTTACATCAAGGAGTGTCACTCTTGCCAAGAGCCTACATTTCCAACTGGGTTGTTGCAGCCACTACCAATTCCCAATCAAAAATGGGAAAGTATATCGATGGACTTCATCACAGGGTTGCCTAAGACTCAAGGCAAAGACTGTATCTATGTTGTGGTTGATAGATTAACCAAGTTTGCTCACTTCTTCGCAATTACTAGTTCATTTTCCGCAACTCAAGTTGCAAAATCGTTTTTTCATGAGGTATTTAGATTACATGGGTTGCCGAAAAACATTGTGAGTGATAAGGACAACAAGTTCCTTAGCACCTTATGGCAAGAAATTTTTAGGTTAAGTGGTACAGTGCTCACTCCAAGCACTAGCTATCACCCACAAACTGATGGGCAAACAGAGGTTGTAAACAAGTGGTTGGAGGGCTATCTTAAAAACTATGTCTCTGAGCAGCAAAAAGCTTGGGTGAGATAGCTTCACTTAGGAGAATACTGTTTCAATTCATCCTTCCACATGTCCATCAGGATGTCCCCATTCATGGCTCTCTATGGTTATGAGGTTCCTAGCTTTGCTGATTTGGTGTTTGGTCATAGCAAAGCCCCTCAAACCAAGGATATGTTGCAGCAAAGTCAAGATATTTTGAAGTCCTTGAAGAACAATCTCCAGATAGCACAAAATCAATAGAAGATGTATCCTGATCAGCAGCATGTTGAGCGCACATTTGAGGTTGGTGACATGGTCTATCTTAGACTTCAACCCTACAGATAGTCTACTCTCAAGAGAAAGGAGCAAAGAAACTCAAACCACGTTTCTATGGACCATTCAAAATCAACAGAAAGGTTGGAGCAGTGGCTTATGAGTTGGAGTTACCAGCAAGCAGCAAAGTTCACAATGTCTTCCATGTCTCTCGCCTTAAGAAGGCTCTTGGGCACAACGTTGTTGTTGTTGTACCCCAAATTAAAATTTTCACTACACTTAGGCATTTTGAAGAAATGAGTCAAAATACTGTTAAATCTGTCAAAAAAGGTCAAAATTGGGGTTTGCATGTTTTGCATGAGGGTCAAAAACTTAGAAATTAATCAGGCAATCTGGGTCAGTTCAAAATGATCAAACCTACAATACCCAAATTTCAATTTTTCATCCCTAAATTTTAGGAAAATTTCTATTTTAAGCAATTTTCTAAAAATAGAAACTTTTTCTGGGTTTTTCTGGGTTTCTTAAAAAACGGATACTTGTAAAATTTCCTAAAAATAGAAAGTTTGGCTTTTTGGGTTAAGACTGTTTTTGATTGGCTTAAAATACTCCCTCATCAGGATGGTGCAGTCAAAATCACAAAAAGATCAATTTTACCCTACTTGGTCTATTCTGCTTTTTCAGAAGCTTTTTCGGAGATCCAAGGTCATCAATGGAGGTCAGTCAGTTGTCAAGCGTTGGAATCAGACGTTCAAGCATCAAACAGAGGCTGTCAACAAGTAATGTGCACGAAGAACGAGGAACAGATGAAAGGAGCTGAAAAGTTGGAAAATGCAAAAATTTGGCTAACACTGGTGAATCCAGGCGCCTCCAATCAAGAAGGGCGCCCATAATTCAATGCCTTAGAATATTTTTGTTTCTGGCAGTCAAAGACAAGAAAGGCAAGTTAAGCAAGGTAAAAATTTGAAAATTACATAGAAATGGTTAACTCTACCAGCCATGGGCACCCTTGAAGAAGAAAGGTGCCCAGCTTTTCAAGAGGTTAAAATTCAGAATTAGGGTTTCTGCCTCCAAGTCAACATTGCTCAGATTCTTCCCGGCTCCGCAACGAATCAGTCAGCACGAACATCCGATCAACCAGTTGACCAGAATCTCAGATCAAATAGAGGTCACAGAGAGAGGTGTTTCAGAACTCTAAAGACGAAAGACAGTAAAATGGCAAGTCTGGAAGAAATGGGCGCCCCTGAAGGAGAAGGGCACCCAAGCTTTTGAGGTGTTAAATGATGAAATTTGCAAAAGGTACCTCCAACATAACTTCGTCAGATTGGGTCAAGCTATACAACGCATTCATCAGCTTGTCCGTCAGAGTTAGCAGCCATCAAATGTCGCAAGCCGAAAAGAGGAGGAAAAGTGTATAAAACGATAGAAGTTGGAAGCAACAGTGGAAAATTCAAAATAAAAACCAAGTCTGGAGGAGATGGGTGCCCCTGAAGGAGAAAGGCACCTAGGGTTTAGAGCCATCAGAAGTCAGTTTCCGGAGATCAGGTATCCAGAAGACCCCTTCCAGAATCTTATTAGCTATCCAGTGAATCTGTCAGCCAATCAATCTGATCAGTACAATGCTCGGAATCATGAAATCCTCTGAAGGTAGAAGACGAGCAAGGTTTTGAAAATCATGAAAATTTTGAAAAACATGAAAATGGCTAGCACTGGACAAAATCGGCGCCCTGTTAGAGATAGGCACCTGACAATTCGAAGGGTCAAATGAAGTTTTTGACAGACGACATCTCCAGAACAATGTCGTCAAATTCGATCAAGCTCTGTAATGAAATATTCAGTTCGTTCGTCGAACCAATCTGGAAGTCGACAAACAGAGTCAAATTAGGGTTCAAAATTGAGTTCAAGGTGAAAACGGTGAAAAATTGGCTAAGTCTAGAGAGACTGGGCACCATACCTCAAAAAGGGTGCCATACTTCTCATGCCTTAGAGAAATTTTTAAAAATTTCAAAAAAACTCAAAGAAGAAAAAAGGCCTTAGGTCAATGCATGAGCTAAATTTAGGGTTTTCAAAATTAAGGTTTGAGAAGCTGTTTCTCAAGACAAAAACTTATTTAAGGACATCTCTACGTATTATTTTTCATATTTTCTTGCAGGTGTCTTCAAAGAGAAACATAGCAGCAACTTCAAACCTATGTTTTTAAGGATTCAAGAACCTTAGCTTGCTGGTTTTTCATAAAATTTTCAGATCAGCACTCAAAGAAGGCTTGGTTTTTCATATTTCTTCATCAAGAACAGCAAATTTGTGAAGAAGAAGGCCATTACTTTCAATTTTCAGCAAGCTGGTTCATATTTGTTCTATCTTCTGGATAAATTGTTGAAGAATTTTCTCAAGGTTGCAGCAGTTGCTTTTATTTTGCATGTCAGAGAAAACTTCAAATTCTTCCATTTCTAATCTTCTGGGTCTATACTAAACCTTATTTTGGACAAAACCCATATCACAGCTTTTTTAGAGAAACTTGAAGTGGTTGTTTTTTCAGTTAGAAGCCAGGGTTTGCAAAATCTGATCAACTGGGTTCATCCAGAATATACTCATAAACAATACCCAGATCCCAGCTTTTTCTGCTTTTTTTAGAGAAAAATAGGGTTTGCTGCTTTTTCAGTCCTCACTTCAAATTTTCGAAAACGGATGATCTGGGTTGGCTTGTAACGAAATTCTAATCAAAACCCATATCTCAGAAAAAAATTCAAAATTTCATCAGTTTGACGAAAAAAAATCAGCAAGCTAAAATTAGAAAGTTTGTCAAAACTTGTCAGAACCTAGGCGTGTTTACTATCAATCTTTAAATTTTGCAAAATGGACTACATTCCTACAGAGTTCAAGACCAAATCAGCACTGTACCATGATTTCATAGAGACAGTCGAGACTGACTTACATCATATTAAGCCAGTATTCAATCTACGTCCTTTGGAAGATGCAGGCAACACCACCATCAGGCATCTTGGCCATTTAGGTCTTCTCACAGCAACGTCCATACCTTTCTCAGTACAGAGCCTAGAATTCATAATTGCTTGTATCAAGCATTATAATCTAGCCACAAGGGAAATCAAATCAGTTGATGGAAGAATCATATGCAGCTTAAAGCCAGACATGATTGAGAAATCCTTCTCCATCCCACCATGGCTTGAAAGTGTTACCATCAACATTGAAGAATGTGAAAGGATATGCGAAGAGCATCAAGAAAAGTATAGCAAGAAGATTGCACACAGGTGGCTGAAAGATAAATACAGTACTTTGCCAAAGAACGTCGGGAGAGGAGAGTTCAAGGACGAATTTGCTATAATAATCACCCTACTCAACCGGATTACTGGTCAAGCAGATGCAACGAAGTTTCAGCCTTCGATGTTCTACGTGATACCTCAAATAATGATGAAGAAGACAGAGTTCTATGACTAGCCTTCATTGATCAGTAATTGCCTTCACCATCAAATAACTGAATATTTAATAGACATGCATTCCACATGGTCTCCTACCTAGTCTACTTGGTTGCCTATCAGGGTAAATTCAAAGGGTTAAACACGGAGGGTTCTTTAAACGTTCAACATGTCTACAATTATTACACTCAGTTGGAATTCACTGCAACATCACATCACTACAAAAGAGTGAATGAAGCATTCTTAATCTACACAGTGCACAACCTGGACAACGAGCTACATGTTCGCATCTCATCTATTGCCAAGGCAGCAATGTCAAAATGGGCTAATTGGTTTATTCAGTTTGCCACTTTCACTTACCTAAGGGTTTACGGCTATTCAGGAGCTCCTCTTATGTTACCAAGGTATCCATCAGATGAAGTCGTGTGTATGGAATTTCTTAGACAGGTATCAAATATTCACACTCGCCTGCGCAACAAAAAGAAACCAGCCTTCAGCTTTCCTTTTGATTTAGATATTTACAGGTGTAGATTATCCACAGACGCTAAAATAATGGGTAATGAGTTAGATAAACTTGGTCTCAAGCCTTTCAGCGAGAGACGATCATATGATCCTCATGGTGTCTATGCAGCACGACTTGGTCAGAACTATGCTCATGTGCCCGCACTTGAAGACTTTTGGGCTAATTGCAAAGACGAGTACGAGGTGCGAAGGCGAAGTAATAGTAGGCTCACCCTTCACCAAATGAAAGATTGTTTATCTGAAGACATTGAAGGGTTATCAGATGATGACAAAGATGTAATTCTCCCCGCCTATACTAGAAATTAGGTTGAACTGCAACCTCTTCCATAGGTCAACTGGGCTAACAAAGAATGCATTACAGTGGAAGAAAGGACACGAGAAGTGGTAGAGTAAAGAAAGACTTTCTTAATCCTCAAGAGGAGGGAGTCCATTCCAGTAGCAGAGCCGCCAAAGAAAGATTCATCTCTTCCCTCTTCTTCAAAAGCTCAAACGAAGATGAAAGGAAAAGTTCAATCTCAAGAGGTTACAAAGGGCAGTAGATCAGCAAAGAGTGCCAAGAGGAGGTTGGACTACACACGAATTGTTATACAGGAGCAGCCTACAGCTGAAACAGAAGTTCCTCCACTTGAACCCATACTTCAAGAAGAAGTACAAAATAAGCTTTTGATACAAGACCCTTTACCATCTCCTAGGTCTTCGCCAATTCACATTGATTTGGAAGACGAGGAGATAGAGACCAATGTTGCAATTATTCCTCCCTTGGATGTTAGTAGAGATACCACATCTTGGCTTGAGAGCTATTTGGGAAGGATGAGAAGAAGGCCTTCGTATCAAGTGATTGATGATGACCTCAATATATATCAGGAAGCACCCAAAAAGAAGGCCAAGAAACAAATGCATTTTCAGAGGAATCTTGAGGGTGAAATGGTCATGGAGATAGCTACGCCTCTTGAAGATAAAATCAGGAATGAGGTGGATGTTGATGATTTCATAATGGTTAAAGCAAACCTTGGTAAAAGTACCCGACATGCTGATATGAGTTTGTTTAAGATGGTAACTGAAAACATTCAAGAAAGAGTGCAAAAGGATTGAGAAAACAAGGCAGCCCTCAAGGCTGAAAATAGTCAACTCTGGTTATATATATCAAATCTTATTCAAGGCACCTCACAAACAACACAGTTGCTGCCACAAGTTTTAGAAACACCAGCTGATCGGCAGCAGTTGAGGCAATTGGTTATTTCTAGAAAACAAACTCAGGAATGGATTGAAGAGTTCATCGTCAGAGGAAAAGAGATTCTAACACAAGTCTTCCAATTGAGATACAAAGCTCATGATTTACGTCAAGGTATCCAAGATTTTGAGCAGTTGATAGCCAAGTTCAAGCCTATGCACAAAATCCTAATTGCAGATTTAGAGATGGCTTATGGCTCTAAAATGGCAAGAGAACACAAAAAACAGATCCTGGAGTGGAAAGGTCACCTTTTCAAGGTAAATACATATGTTAGAATATCTGAGGAGTTTGCAGTGTATAGGCAAAGAGTCATTGATACTCTTAAGTTCATCAGAGAATTTGTTGCAGCAATTCCTTGTCAGTATTGCCTCGAGGATGGTTCATACATTGGGCTTGACGTAGTCCAAGCAGAGTTTCAGAGTATCTTGCATGGCAGCGATGGTAGTGGTGGAAGAATGAAGATAATTTCCATGATGTCAACACAATTCGAGAAAGCAGCCAATGAGAGTCAAGATTTCTTGAGATCTATTGAGGATAGCGAAGAAATCTTGGAAAAGCAGCATTTTTCTATTAATAGTATCAACACTCCCACCACAGATGAAGTTGCCCACTTTTTAGCGGATGTGATCGAGATTTAAATCTGCTTTCTTCTAGAAGCTTCTTCCACCCTTTCTTTCTATTCTTGTCTCAATTCTTATCTTGAGGATAGAAAGAAAACAGTTGTAACAAGTTGTAATGAGTTGGCACTTTCCGTTTTTAGATGCTTCCTAGGGTTTAGATGTTTTATCTTTTCTAGAATTAGAAATAAAGCTTGCATGTTGCCAAACAGTAGTTGTAAGAGCAAGGAGATTTTAGGGTTCCCTACTCCTCTGCTTAGTTATAAATAAGAGCAGTGTTTGCTCATTTTTCTTTAACCGTGCTTGTGATAACAGAATCGTTGAGCTTATGCCTTCATGTTTGTTATCGTTTAGTGTCAGTTCACTTTGTGTAAAGAGAAAGTTTGCATGCCTATTTAGCTGCAAATTCTTGTTTAGTGCATGTGTTATGTGTCAATTGTAATACTAGTTGATCGCATGTTGCAAGTATTTTGCTACAACTTGTTGTCCCGGAATTGTAATCTTTGTGCTTGAAGTTTTGAGTAAATAAAATCCTGAACATGCTTTGTTGCCTCGATATAAATATCTCAGATTTCCGTTTATTGTTTTGTGCTAGAAGCGTGAGGAAATAAAATCTTGAAACTTGCTTTGCTGCCCTTGAAATAAAGTCTCATATTTCCGTAATACTTTTATGATCTCCTTTTTCAGCTTGCATTGAAATTTAGTAGATGTATGTTGAGGAAAATTTATTCAAGTATCTTTGTCAGAAAGTCAACCTCATCCATTTCTAAACTCTCTTGCTTTGCGTTTACTTGAGAGGATAGAAACGTTTTAGCGTAAGTTAAGTTGTAGTTGTCAAGTTTCATTAAAGGGAAAACCTCAGCTGCAACATCTAGAGTTCTATAACCTTGTGTTCTTGCAACTGAATCAAAAAGATAGGCATAAATTAGTTTTAATTTACTTACTTTATGCAACTCAGCAAAAGAGGGAGCTTCCCCTCCTAATTCGAAGAGCAGTTTACTGTACATAGTTGTCCATTTCCAAAACGCATTCCAAAGGTGCGATTTGAAACGCCAACAGTTGCTTCATCAGAATTGCCTCATTTGGATGAGGAAGAACAGTTGCTTTTGGTTTCAGAAGAGATCATTGATTCCAGAGAGCGTTCTTTGAGGAGAAGGACAATCAAAGAATACTTGGTGAAATGGAAGAATTTGCCTTTGGAGGATGCAACTTGGGAGAATGAGGAGATTTTGCACCATCAAGATTTGCGATTGCTTGAGGGCAACCAATCTTGGGGAGAGCGGACTATAATATCCCCTTTTCAGCAGTGATCAGTACTAATGACCGCTAGCCTATTCCGGAGGCCCGTAGGCTAGTCGAAAGCTAAATTAGGGTTTCCTATTTTCTAGGAGGATGTTTCTACATTTTTCTAAGGTATGCACTTGGAGTTTGGGATTTTGGATTTCGGATTCTTTTTGGGTTTTCAGAGAGCTTCGCAACGGTATCGCATGCACCTTGTTCTGAGCAACTTTCTGAATTTACTATTTTTAGGAAATTCTATTTTTAGCAATGCTTCAGTTGACAATAGCTCAATATGCTTCCTACTTCAGTTTGAGCAGTTGAGTATTCTAGGTTTTGGCTTCTGAGAAGTAAATTCAAGGAAACTGAATTATTTTAATTATATAAAGGTTATATTTTCATTTTATGACCCCTTGGCCTAGTCACACAACTTTATGTTGTTTTTAAAAAGTGGACTTGAGGGTGGGCGCCTCATTTGGAGAATATTTTAATATTTCTAAAGTTAAATTGCTCCTGAGGATTGGACGCCTTTTTGAAGGAGAAGATATTTTATTAAATCAAATCTTATGTCTTTTGAAGTTGGACGCCTCTTGAAGGAAGGAGCCAAAGTCAAAGTCAAATTACCTAAGCACTCTTGGGATGGGTGCACCTTCTAGAAGCTATTGGAGATTCTTTTCAGAGTCTATAAAAGGAAGCTTTTATGCTTCATTTTGGTTATCTCATGTCTACCATATTGTTATGCTGTTGGAATGATTTCAACCAAAGTGCTTCGAGGAATGCATACCTCCTAGCAAGGATCAGTTTTCGTGTTTGAAAGATAACACCTAGTTGGTTATAGGCTGCTTCTCACTCAGGGAAGATAGATTGAACTTCAATGGAGTATTTTGTAGTTTGGTTCATTTTTTGAGTTTGCTGGTTTAGCATAGCTGGAGGTTGATTTTGCTTAGAAGTCTTAGAATAAATTTTGTCTTGTTCTGGGTATTTTGCTAATGTGTTTCTCAGCTAGGGGCAACCCTTCTTGGAGATTTGCAGATTTTATTTTGGTGTTTCAGATTTTATCTTGAGAAAATTGCCCCTCTTGAGACCGTACCATTTTGGACTGTCTTGGGAGTTGTGCACAAAAGTATATTCACAAGTTTGACGTTGTTTCATGTCATGAAATTGGGCGCCATCTTCCTAGGGACCATTTGCATTCAGTTTTAGGTCATTTGATGAAGTATTGTGTCAGTTGTGAGCATTTTAGCGGATTTAGGAGTTGCTGGTTTGCCTTTTCAAATCGTTGTTCTGTTATATCAGATTGTAGAAGTTTTTCATTTTGAGTTGGGTTCTTGTGGAGTGAGTCATTTGGTGATAAGAGTGATATACTACACATTTGCAGCATTGGGACATCTCTAATTCAGTGCTATTTGCAGGAATTCTATCTCATTGTAAGGTTGTACAGTAGTACTGTCAGCTATCTTTCATTTCTTGCTAAGTTGCATTGTAATCCCCACTCATAGTGGAAGAGGCTGGTCACACCGCCTATTTTACTTATTTGCAAAATCATATTCCCACGATTGTGGAAGAGACTAGTCTTGCTCCAGTCTTTCTTTACTGCGCGTCTCTTTCTATACTACTCGCTGAACAAGCGGAAGGGGTCGGCAAGCCACCATTTACTTATTGTACTTGCATTGTAATCATCATACTGCTGATCGGCTGAACCGTCATCTTGCTCCCGCTAAAATACGCAATCGAGTTGCATGCATTTACTTTCCAGCATTGTATTTTCCAGATTGAAGACTAATGATCCCCAGCGCCATATGCTCACAGCTTGCCCAGCTTTGGGATCTTGGTGTACATTCTTGGTGTAGGGTTACTTTCCAGCAATTGATTTGGATTTGAGTTAATCTTAATGGGTGCTTATTGTACTGAGTTGCTCATTGAAAAATTCAAAAAAATACTGGTTGGTTCATTTCATTTATACATTTGGAATTCGACTTTAATCTGATTTAATTAGAAATCGATTTATTGAAAGACTTCTTTTTGGACGTTATAAGTCCATAGCTAAATATGCCGATATTGGACATCATAATAGAAGTCGACTTTGGATCATACACGGCACTGTGAAAGAATCACGTATCACCAGCTATGAAATACGTACGAGCAAGACTTGGCAAAATGCCTAAATTCGGCTGGCTTTGACTTAGTCGATATATGAAATGGAGAAAGCATAGACTAAGTCCAACGTATTTAATTGTTGCAATCGACTCAATTCATAAAACAAGTCGATTCAGGTTATGTGTTGGTAATTCATCGTTGACATATTCTTCTTACCTAGAAATCACGCCAACTTGAGGAGTTTGGTGCCACCTTTGTTTTCACTTTCTTGTAGATGTCAATTCGGGAGAGAAATACGAATTGTCCATGTGCAATTTGAAATGGTCTTTTTGAATGCTAGCAATATGAAAGTCGATTTGTTATGCTTTTTGCTGAGTTTGTACTTCTATCATCGCTACCTTGTGCTGAATCATGTTGCATGAAATTGGTGTCAATCTATATGCCAAAACTATAGGATTTATGAAGGCTGGCTGCTCTATAAATAGTCGCACCAACTCAATTGAAATGCATCGTTATTCTTATTCTCTTACCCATTCTTGAGTGATCATTATTTACAATCATTCATTCTCATTTATGTATTCTTGTTCTCCCATTTCACTTAAGAGAGACGTATCATACCAAGAGTATACGTCCTTGTTGTTTATCATTTCTGAATTTCTCCAATCATAATTGGCAGATTTATGAATGAGAAAAGAGTGAGATTTTGTGAGGAAGAGTCGTCTTAAATTTTGAGTAGTGTGCTATCAACAAGACAGAGAGAGGGAGTTGTGTTGGGAAGCTAAATAAGTTGAACTATTGTTGGAGAAGGCTACACTGTCATCATTATGTTACATCCCAAAATGTGAGGTTACTATTTACTATTACTATATAGAGTAAATGTGAATGTGATGTGAATTCTCGAAATGAATTAACGATGTTTGTACCTTGTTATCAATATGAATGTTATATCACCTAATGTTGTTTCATTTGATGTTGTCTCAGTTGATGTTATTCATGGTGAAATACTGCATAAATGAGAATAGATGGTTAATGAATTATTGAATATTCTAGCTTATGAGATGTTATGTATACTGCCTATGTTGTGAACATATGACTTTCGAAAGCGTGTGTCATTGGATGCAGGTATGAGAACCATTCCTCCAGGCGGAGGGGAAGTATCTCTCAAAAGAGGAGCTTGGTCGAGTAATCGATAAAGTGGACTATCTGAGCATACACACACTTCACCCTAGACTAAGTAAACCAAGTCAGTTTTGTATAAGTTTAAGGAAAGTCATTCATAACTTGTATGTTTTGCAAGTAGAGGTTTTGACTGCTTCTGTGTGTTTTATATGAGGTCCATCCTTGTGCTTGTTTATGGCCATTGTGATGGTAACATGAATGGATGCGTGTATCAGAAGTGAGTATATATACATGTGTATAGTATATACACATATCCATAGGTATAAGACATGTCGATACAAGCGTAAGTTGGCTAATGGATATGCCATATGGATGTACCGATATGGTATACGTACATATACGTGTACATAGAGGAATATACTAGTATATGTATGTATATATGCACACGTCTTTTATTATGTGGATATTAATAATATTATATTATTATTGCCTAACAATTTTATATATATATATATATGTATGAATATACATATCGGATATGTTGACTGGCTCACGATATATATTTATATTTGTTTAAATATATATATGTAATTATATATTAAAGATTATAGTTATATTAAAACATATAGATATATATATAAATATATATTTGTATATTAAGGTATTTAAATATATATATATAAATATTTAATTAAATATTAAATATTAAAAGATTATAGTTATATTAAAACATATAGATATATATATAAATATAGATTTATATACTAAGGTATTTAAATATATATATATAAATATAAATATGTTTTATATATTTAAAACTATAATTAAATATATATAATATAAATATTTAATATTTAATATTTAATGAAAATCAATCTTTCATTTAAATATCATATCACATTTGAAAAATCGAATTATTTTTCTAATGTTCATACTAGCATGAGAAATTAACTTGTTCTTATTTTACCATGAGGAATCGGGTTTATATTAAACCCAGCCGAATATAAACCCAGCCGAATAATTTAAATTGTCAACCATGGGAAATCGAATGAAATAAAGTTACTTCATTCTTTAAAAAGATGAATCAAAATATTTAATATTTCAAACTATTGGAAGCCTTGCCGTGAAAATGAAATATTGCGCTGAATAAGTCACACGCCTAGGAGATGCCAGCAAAGGAAATCCATGTAAGGCATTTAAAAATTGACCAAGTCGAGTGAAATGCAACACAGCTGGGAGTTTGTTGATTTCAGCCTAGAAGTAGGGAATGTGGTGAGTAAACAAAGAGGGACTTTTTCCCTGAAAATATCAACAATTGCCTTTACCTATTGAATCATGCCATTACCTGTAGATGTCGATTCTTCCTCATTTGAACATGTGCAAGTTTCAAACTTTCTCTAAATTGTTGTCAGTATGGAGGTCAATTCATCTCCAGCAATGTTGAGTATGGAGTTCACAATCCGCCACTTATCATTTGAATTATTCAAAGAGCAGACCTATCATTTAACATGACATTTTATGTGGAATACGTTGGGCAAGAGGGCTCTATATATAGCCGCCATTCTGTTGGATTTATCATCCATTGCAGTTCATATTTTTAGTATCATCTTTTTGTTCTCACTCACATAAATTATCTAGCTCTGTGCATTCATTCTGGCAATAGTATTTTACCATTTTCTGAGAGCAAAATCATTATATTTTCTGAGTGCCATTTCTTCATGTTGCTGAAAATGCAACCATCATCATAATTTATAAGTTTATAATTGGAAAGCTCAAATCAATTACCAGTTGTATATCAATTATAGAGTGTTCAATTTTTGAGAGAGAAACAGAGAGAGAAATAGAGTTTATTTGAAAAATTGTTGATAGTCTGGAAGTGTTGCAAATACTGACCAATCCATCAACGTTGGAGAAAAGCTTAAACCAGGCATGGGTTATTCTCCTACTATACATCTAATCTATGAATCTTTGAATTATTCTGGAATTGTGCTACTGTCTGTGTTTAGATAGAAGTTTGTTTTATTAAACTACTGTTGTATGTTGAAAAAGCATGTTTTCAATAGTCTATACATTAGCTTGCATATAGTGAATATGTCATAGAAGATGCATAATTACTGTGAAGAGTATTTATTTGTTTGAAAGGTTAGATGATGCATTCTTGTGTTGTTCCATTTTTTGTATGATCTCCATATAGGGAGAGTACTCTTTACCTTAGTTATTAATACTAGGACTATGATGAGAGCTTGAATCAAGTACAATACAGCCAGCTAAGTTATTAGGTTAACTCAGAAAAGCTAGCTAAACTCCTAGGATATTCATTCCAGTATAGGAGGGGATAAGAGAAGTACTTGCGATGCTGATTCATCCCAGTAGGAATATTTGATGTAGGATGTCTATGGTATGGATTATCATTATAGGACAAAAGACCTACGCGTAGTGTAAGATAGCCCTAAGTCAAATCGACCTTGAATAGTGTATGTGACAGTTGACCCTCAATAGAAATACTATATGAAACACTTTGATCAAACTAGTGTAATGTACCTACATCCTCTTAGACTGGGCAATGATTACACTATCAGTTCACCGTGATCCCTTATTACATACTAGAGCGAGAGTCTGTCGGATTGCACAGGTTCTAGTTATGTAGGACACACCACTATGCTCAATTGGTTAACAATATTGGTTACTCTACCAATCTCTTCGTTGAAGGGAGGGCCATCTATCGAATGATAGATGTGCGGGGAACCGCATTATAAGTCCGTGGTTGGCGGAAAAGCGCCCGAGTGATGCTTCTCCTCCTCATCAGGCTACTGGAGCACCAAGATTTGAAAGGCGGATTCTTGGACCTTCTTACTATTATTTGTTCTAAAGTTCATTGGAGCTATATTAGTTAAGGTAAGTTTCCTCATTACTTGTGAAGTTATTGTTATGACATGGAATCTTTATTGTAATTTTTATTAAGATATCTTGTTTATATATTATCAATAAAGGAAAGAAAAATTATATTGCAATAACTTGTTATCACATTTATTTACTCGTTTGATGTAAATTTGAAAAAAAATATTTTACCGAAGGGTCGGGTCGTTACACATTATCTGGGATAAGCAGTAACAGGCATGGAGATTTCTTCTTCTTATTAATTACTTGAAATTGATGTGTTTTTCTATGCTGCATAAAATATCTTTTTTGTTTGAGCAGTAGAAGTAATTAAGCATGTCTTTGAAAAAAAGAAGTAAAGCCCTTAGGCTGTTTTTATAGAGTGTTTTAAAGTACTCCATCATAGGAGAGATTGCTTGACACAAGTAGTTAATTTTACTAGATATGTTGAAGAGATTGCTTGACATAACTATTTAATTATGCTGCATGTGGTAAAACATAGCTATTTAATTATACTAGATATGTTTGAACATGGGATGCAATGTGTTTATATTTACTCCATAGTAGGAGATGAGTGTGTTTCTTAGTTAAGTATATCCTAGGCTTGATTGAATGCAAGAGTCACTTGAGGTACACCCAGCTAAGTTATTAAATTAACTCAGAAAGCTTGTGTTACTCCTAGGATAAGCATGGGAGTGGGCTTGTATACTTACTTGCTAAATAGATTCATTACAAGTAGATTAGTATGTTGAAGGTTAGTCTGGGATGATGGACTATCCATTGAAGGATAATACCTATGCGTAGCTTAAGATAGCCTTAAGTCAAATCGGCCCTGAGTAGTGTATGTGAATAAATGACTTCATTCGAAGTACTAAATGAGAACTCTTTGATCAAAGTATTACAATGTACGATACTCCACTTAGTTGTGTGATTATTGAGATTACACTGTCAGTTCACCGTGATCCAGTATTACATGCTAGTTCAAGATTGTTGGATTGCAAAAGGATCTAGTTATGTAAGGACATGGCACTATGCTCAGTTGGTTGTTGTTATCGGTTACTCTACCAATCTCTTCATCGAAGGAAAGGGCCATCTATCGAATGATAGATGTGCGGGGGACTACATTATGAGTTCGTGGTTAGCGGAAAAACACTCGAGTGATGCTTCTCCTCCACAGCAAGTGATAGAAGAACCAAGATTTGAAAGGAAGGATCCTAGACCATCTTACAGCTATTAGTTCTAAAGCTCATTGGAGCTATGTATGTAAGTGTTTGTATTCTTGTATTGTTGTAACTTGTGAAGTTATTGTAATAAAGTGGAATCTTTATTGTAATATGATATGGCATCTTGATCGTATATTCTCAATAAAAGAAAGAAATATTTTATTGCAATGACTTATTACTTAGTTTATTTACTCGTATGGTGTAAAATTAGAAATTTTTACTTTACCGAAGGGTTGGTACGTCACAAATGCAACGAAACATATACAAATGCAAGATGAAGCGAAAACTGGAAGTAAATGCTAAAATGATTCCAATCATGCGTTTTGGGTGCCCTATCATGCGTTTCTCGTCCATCCCTACCATGATTTTTATTGGGAAGGAGTCTATAGATTAGATTCAAGTTTAAGTTGTTCATTATTTCATAAATGTTAATAGTTCATTTATTCTTAAATTCAATATATATTATATAAATTGCCATGAAATATTATTTGTTAAACAATTTTATGTTGTGTAATGGTCTCTTAAGGCAAATCCAGGCATACTCCAAGTAGGGGACATTACAGAAACATATTCTTTCTGCCACTCATAATTTGCTAACTCTACAACCTTTTGAGCTAACTGCACCATATAAATGGAAAGCGTTAAAAATTAGATAAAGAAGTTTCATTGAACCTACTGCCAATGAGAAGACATTGCACCATATTTAAGATCAGCCACTAGGATATTTATTAGGATCTATCAATCAATTGTAGCATTATCATTGCTATGTTTTGTGCTCATGCGTTGCAGGAATGTTCATTATTGGTTATTCCCATTCTATATTCCAGTCGTGCACTTCAGAAATTCAAAGGAAGGCAAGGAGTAATTAGTTTATCAAGCATATTGGTTATTCCTTTTGAACCAACCGCAGGTCATATTCATTCATTGGGAAACTCTAATTCAATCTTTTTATACTAGCTTCAATTCCAGTTTTCTGATAGAGAACTCATCTTGAAGGCAATACAAGATCATCGTCCATATTTGGTCATAAATGGTTGCCTAATTTTCCAATGTTTAATCTCAGCATGTTTGTAATTAGATAATTCCAAGTGATTCAGCTGGTTGCTCAATCCAGGTATTTATTTTATGTGATTTCATTTTGCTTGCCAACTGTTGGACAAAATTTCTACCATCAACATGTTGGATAAATGTTGGATATAATTTTTGGAATTGGTAATAATTGCTTATTTTTTATCATTGTAATCTCTGGATGGTTTAGCACAAGAAGTTTGATTTAAATTATAAAAGATCCTGGTCAGCTCATGCACTACATCCTCTTTATTTTCAATGCTCTCTGCCAGTTTGGCATTTATTGGAATCAGATGATATAATATGTCATTTTGGCAGTGACACTTTTCCACTTGTAATCAGCCAATTTGGCTTCATCGGAAGTTGCATATCACTATCTGCCATTTTGGCATTGATCAATTCTATGACTTTGATTTTAATGTAAATTGGTCAGCTTGCCACTAATATGTAGTTGTTTAATTCCATTGTCCTCACTCTAGTCTCCTTATGCTCTCACCTTGCCCATATCAAAAACTTGGTGAGCAAAAAGTGTTAGGATTTGAGTTGACTGCAAAAAAAAAATTAGTAGATTTGAACTAACAATCCTATAGGGACATTACATACACACAGCAATAGGGTTCTTGCCCTTGGAACCCACACCCTATATTCAACCTCAGCCCTAAACATGTACAACAAAAGGTGGCATGTGGCACACACTATATACTCCACATTATATCGTATAGGTAAACTATAAGCCTATTAGTCCAGCTATCTTAGTACTGGAACTGTCACCAAACTTTGGCATTGAAGACCTCTTACTCTTGCAGCACTTTGGCACATATGCCTTGTCTCCTATTATCTTTCAGTGCTCTGGCACTTGCTTCTCTTTGCATCTGTGTAGTGCTCCCACACTTGATTGCTTGGGTGTTTGGTCTTACAAAAATCCTACCAGCACAGTATTTGAGCGCCTAAAAACACAGAAGAGAAGCAGTTGTCCAAGAACAGCTTATCATTTGCATCTTCAAAATACAAGGTATTTGTCAACATGTCCAAAAAAAATTGTTGTTGAAATCTAGATAAAGTCCATAAAGTGAACAAGTCCATATGTGTAGAAGATCTAGCAGTATGGTTTTTTAGTTTGTTCATGAAATAAAGCATGGAAAATGAATCTTCTTTCCTTTGGATGTTATGGATGTTATGGTTGTTAACCATTGTGAGGACTTCAAGGGCCCGTCCTTAATGAATTAAGGAATCCTTTCACTTGTCAAAAAGAAAAGAACTTGCTGTACCAAAATCCTGATTAAGCATTCTTATAAGATAACTATGCCCAATTTTTGTTGAAGATAGTCTTGATCAACTCACATAGAAGATTCGGCTTGTATAATAAAGAAAAGATGCAAATGCAATCATTTTAACCACGATATTCAGCAGGCTACATTTGTGAGTTATTTTCTTTAATAATTTGAAGCATATTCCTCATTACTTCAGAATGGATAAGAAGGTTTTAGCTAGATATTAATTTTTCTTGAGATACTTTTAAAATACTTTTCTAATTAAATGAACTCAAAGACAATCACTTTTCTGATTTCAAATAAATAAATCATTTTGTCCATGCTTTGAAAGTCTGCTAATATAATCTGTCCACCAAAACGGATTGCAAGTCCCACCAAATCATCCCCACCTATGTTAAGGACATGTACAAATGTAATTATATCCATCACCGCCAATGGCAATGTAAAGTATCTGACCTCCAAATAACATGAGCAAGTTCATCCTTTCCAGCTTCAGGTCTTATAGCAGCATCATATGCTGCACAATTACCATAAAATATCTTTTCCAAGTCCTTCATCCATGTTGTCAAGAGCAAATTGACCTGTTTTGTGAATCAAGGTAATTGATTAAAAATGTATTCAAAACATAAGAATGTGAGAAAAATGGGCAGAAATTATTGTAGCTAAATCAAAAAATTTCACACACAAAATAATATTATTCTTCTATTCCATACCATATTGTCAATGATACGAATTACATATATATGAAATTATTTCTAACTCCTATAACAACTGCACCAAACTCTCACACTAAATCTAGGTGGGTTGTTTAACCACCTTTATTCTCCCCCTCCTATTTTCACTCATAAATCTCTATGTGAGTTGTGTTAACAACTCAATTACATTTTTATGCTCACACTATAATATAATATTACTTTATTCTAAATACAATTCCAAGCAATTCTTCTCATACCTAGAATAGTTATGTGAGTTGTTAGTATAACTCACTTTGGTTTTAACATAACAATTATTATTATTCTAACCTATGTGAACACTAATATAATTTCCTAACACCACCCCTATGAACATGGGAAGAAAGTACATCACATGAACAAGAAATAGAATATATGCCTATGCATATTGCTATCTAGATCTTACTGTACTTGATCACCTACATACGAGAACTTATCCCACTTTCACTTCCAGTGAACTCATCATCGGCTGATCACACTTCCAAGAAATTCAACAATCAAAGGATCTCTATAGTCAGCTGCTCTCATATACAACTATTTACAACATCAATGATGTCCACATTCTCCTCCTTAGCACTTCCAACTACAGTGAGCAAACTCGTGTGGCTCATGATCTTGATTCATCAAACGAAAGGCACCTTTCATCATCCTTTCATGGTTTTCACACATGTTTACCACAAACCTGGACATGAACAAGAATACACTCATTTGTTCACCTCACATGGTTTTCTAGATTACCACTAACCATTTCAAGATCCATGAACTGCATTACACTAGTACTTTTGTTCAATACAATATTTTAGTCCAAGAGGTTACATAAGGAAAAATAGAAATGAAAGGAAATGCCACTAATACAAAAGGCAACCTCATCGTTAGTGGCTAACGAGAGGTGCTATTGTCCTCCAACCTAATGATATGTTACACTTTATTCACCTGATTTTTTTTTTGAGAGCCCAAATCTATTTAACACAATGTTACCCCAAGTTTCCGGGACGGGGACGGCAGGGGACGGCGGAACAAGTCCCCAAGTTTCTGATTTTTCAAGCCAAATTTAGGGACGGCTATATAAAATATAGAAAAATTTAAAATTTACAAGGAAACATTAAATATTCATATGAAAACATGGATAAAGCATGCATATATACATTATAGAAACTTAGCATATAACATTTATGTTAAGAATTCATTGCCAATATAGTTTTTTTTCAATTACGATATGAAAATCAAAATAAAAAGAACATGGTACATTGTTGCTGTCCCCTTGGCCGTTTCCGGGACGGGGACGGCAGGGTTTAGACCAGGGGACGCATCCCCGAGTAACACTGATTTAACATGGATGGCCTAGAAAGCACAAACAAGACTTTCAAACATATTTGTAAAACCCATGAGATAATAGGATGTCAGATCAACCAAAAATGCATCCTTTACAATAAAATTATCCAAAAATAGAAGATTTTAATTTTCAACTTCAAATCTCCTCAAAAACAATCCTTATTCCTCCAATCAGAAAATTTTAAGAAAACACTTATTTCTCCACATTTCCTTATTTCCTCTTATTCATCAATTCTAAAATGATTTTTTTTTTACTCATGGCAAAGTAATAATCTTTCAATGCCAAAAAAAACACATAAACTTACAAAGTTTTCAAATAAATTATCCATTGAGAAGCAAACACATGAAACTTTGGCCAATCAATCTAAACCAGCAAATCATTGTATCAAAAAATGCTTTCATCAAACAAGCAGAAAATCACACCCATGATTTTGTTGCTCTTCTTCTACAACAAACTGCTTGCTGAATTGTAAATATCTCATCCAAACATTTCTGTGTTTTGCTCTACTATTCATCAGCTCTCCGGAACATTTTTAATTTTTAATTTTCATTCAATATGGAGGGAGATAATGCGATTTTACAGAACGAATGGTGAAAGAAATTTTTGGATGCTCAACTCTGATACCATGTGAGAAAAATGGGCAGAAATTATTGAAGCTAAATAAAGATTTCCAAACACAAAATAATATTATTCTTCTATTCCATACCATATTGTCAATGATACAAATTACATATATATGAAATTATCTCTAACTCCTATAACAACTCCACCAAACTCTCACACTAAATCTAGGCCAATTGTTTAACCACCTTTATTCTCTCCCTCCTATTTTCACTCCTAAATCTCTACGTGAGTTGTGTTAACAACTCACTTACATTTTTATGCTCACACACTATAATATAATATTAATTTATTCTAAATACAATCCCAACCAATTCTTCTCATACCTAGAATAGTTATGTGAGTTGTTAGTATAACTCACTTTTATTTTAACATAACAATTATTATTATTCTAACCTATGTGAACACTAATATAAATTCCTAACAAAGTACTGAGTTTTAATTATAGTAAGTAATCAAATGAACATAAGAAATTGAAAAGACTGGCTTGTTTCCTTAAATACTTTAAAACAATTTATTAGTCTGAAATGCTTTCCATACAAGTTTAGAACTATGTTTTCCCCATGAAGCTCTCAGCTCTATGGTAACTCATCATGTAAGGAAGATTTCTCAAAAAACCAATCTTTGGACCTAATAGGCAAAATGATTACCTTGGCTAAAGATCCATTTGGGACAGGCTTGGCCAATACCAAAACCCACCTGCATCTATCTGAAGATACAAATTTTGGATTCAGTGACAAGATACACTTTCCAGAATAGTACAGTCTGTTTTGGACAGCTATTCCCATACTGTTCAAAGTTGTGCAAGAGTGCTTCATTAGTCATTGAATATTTCCATTTTGATTTAATTTAGTCATAATGTTATCAAATGAATCAAGATCAATCTGAAAAGCCCCATCACAAGCGTAGCAGAATTCAAATTTGAAAACTTCTGGTTTGGTCACCCTCAAACAGATTCACAATCCCACCTCCATTATAATTTAGTTCACTGAACATTGGTTGCCAAAGACAATTCATTACAGACAATAGGCACTGGTTTTGAGCCAGAAATATTTGAATTCTGATATTATAACCTCTTCTATGTATTTTCCCTGATGTCTTACCAACAAAAATATTTTTACCTTGCAGTGGAAAAGATTATTATAAAGACATCATGATATTTTTCCTTTGTTGAGTAAAATTCCTTAAATTTGTCTAGCATACGCATTTCAAAAATGGGGTAAATAAAGGAAACAAGGAAGTAACTTTTGACTGGTCAGGGAACCTGACTCTATTTGTTTATTGATCCCGAAAAATCATTAAGCTTTCAATGACAAATATGGTCTGGATACCGATACATCTTCTGACCCTCATAATAGTTTTTAGAAGAATATTTGTTTCTAATATATAAAGAGTCGTGTGTGAGATTTGCATTATAAATTTAATTTTCTAAACTTCAGACGTTCTAATACATGCATGCAAGTCAAATTAACCCAGATCTACTGTCTACCTATAGGTGATACAAGATATTACACCATGAGAAAAATGAAGTATCAAAATTATACAGAATATGTTCTAAGAAAAAATACACTATTAACATGTAGAGTGAGTTACAGTCTTAACTTGCTATACAGAATATTGTGTAAGCTAAAGTACACTATTACTAGCACTTGCACCAGAGGGGATCCAAGGGTTACGCCAATAGAATATTATATAAAAATAAACACAATAACGAAATGTAATTTGAAATATATACAAGCTTGTTTGTAAAATTTACAAAATATTTGTAGCACATATTTGATTATAAAAATTTGAATGAAAAATTTATATTTATTTCATTTGAGCTAAGCTTATTGGATCCATATATAACCTTAGCTCATAAACTTATGTAAAACCCAAACAATCTTTGTCTCGAGCACTTGTTCACGCAATTGCTGAATCTCTTACACCCTCCACCAACTCCGCTACATTTACACAGAAATTAAAAATATTGAATTAGCTCTTAAGATTTTCCTGTAAGTTTGCCCCGGTCAAATTGAAGGATTTACATATGCATCATAATAATGAGATTGTCCATACCGTGTGCCCATATATACTAAATGATTATTTTGAATATAAGCTCTATTCCCATCAAAAATTATTATAATCTGCTAAATGACTTCATGTCTACTATTGTTAAGGGTCCCTACAAGTAGAAATCCTAATTTTCCAATAGCTATGATACTTCTCAAAAACTGCCTTGCGGCATCTACATACAATCTCCTGTATCCTCTATCCTTAAGTTTGTGCTTTTTGGAGTGTATGTGAACAGGGAAATTGGTGCAATCACGGTAGGAGGGTCCTTAGAGAGAACTATCCGGACCGTGCAGCAAGAGTCACACAACAGAAGCAACACAGAATATGGAGGCAAATGTAGGTTAAAACATTCTCATCAACAGAAATCTTGATTACAATCGGCCGGCAACATCTAGGCTTAGAGATTCGGCTCACAAGCTTGTTACAACATGCTCAAAATACAGTATTCTTACATGCGAGCAAAAATCTTACAAATCGAATTATGTATTCTTCTTAATCTTCTTAATCTGATTGATTGCTATCCTAATGATTTATTACAAGCTTTATATCATATCCGCAGATCTAGAATCATCCGCGTCGGCCAAAGATCATTACAATCTCCGATGAAGGAAACGTAACGTGTGCATGAACAAGTCGGCCTCAAATTTGAATCTCTCCATGGCAAGTGCATATGATGAAGTGTGGACCTAAAATTAAGGTCGCGGACACTCCACGGAACAATTAGAAACACATCATAAGGGTCCGCAAACTACGGGAAGATCCACGAGCGATCAAACTAACCATTAGATTTTAAATTATTCTGGAGCCAATTCCAAAAACCATCACTTAATCCGAAAGCGATAATCTGCCGAAAAAATATCCAATCGAGCTGAAAACTGGGAATAACTAAAATGAACATGTCCTCGATGAAAATGTAGATCCACAAGGTCTGGTGAGCAAATATAAGGAAATACCGAATCTGCCAACTTGAACACGAACAAGAACTGAACAAAAACAAAAGTGAATGAAAATATTTTTGGTTGATGCAAGATTGCCAAGAACCAAGGATGCTCCTACATCAAACATCCGGGGTTATTTGAAAAAGTGAGTCTCTCACTTTGTTGGGGCCAAAGGAAAACCAATACAGTCTACCTCAGCTTGAGCAGTCCAAGAAGAATCCTCCACTGGTCCACCTTTCCAGTTCACAAGATATTCCTTGTACTGCCTTCCACGAGTTTTCCTCCCATCTCTGACATCCAAGATCTCTTCTATCTCATCTGTTTGTTTAGGAAACTGGTTGTACAATTTTGCTTTATTGTCTACACTGAATTTTGCTTCATGGTACTGATGTAGATCTGCAATGTTGAATATAGGCGATATACCCATGTCATTCGGTAACTCTACTTCATATGCATTTACTGAATCAAATTTCTTCAAAATCTTACAACGTCCAAACTTCCTCATTTTGAGCTTATTGTATGTGCCAACTGGGAATATTTCCTTTCTCAAATACACCATCACTTTATTTCCAACTTCGAATTCCTTATGTCTCCTCTTTTCATCTACTCGTTCCTTATACTTCCGGTTCACATCTTCCAACTGTTGCTTTACTTGAGTATGCACTTCCTTCATATGTTTTGCGAATTCCTCTGCTTATGCACTCCTTTTATCTTCCTTACTGATGTCTCGCAACTTTGATATACCTCTAGGATGAACTCCAGTAACAATCTCAAAAGGTGTCTTTCCAATACTCCCGTTCACTGAATTATTGTAAACAAACTCTGCTTGTGCAAGGACTAAATCCCAACTTCCAATCTTCTCTCCAACCAAACATCTCTGCAAATTCCCCAAACTCCTGTTTACTACCTTTGTCTGTCCATCAGTCTGTGGGTAAAAAGTAGAACTTAATCTTAAATTTGTATTTAACTTCTTCCAAAGTATCCTCCAAAAGTAACCAACAAACTTTGTATCTCTGTCTCAAACAATACTCCTAGGTAATCCATGTAATCTGACCACTTCTTTGAAAAACAAGTTTGCTATATGTATTGCATCTTTTGTCTTCTTATAAGGTATGAAATGTGCCATTTCAGAAAATCTTTCTACCACCACAAATATAGAATCATTACCTCTTTGTGTCTTAGGCAAACCAAGTATGAAATCCATGCTGATATCCTCCCAAGATCTTTCTTGAACTGACAAAGGCTTATACAATCCAACATTCTGACTACTTCCTTTTGCAACCTGACAAACTCTGCAACTCTGCACAAATTTTCTAACGTCCTTATGAATCTGAGGCCAAAAGTAGTTCTCACTTACCAAGGCTACTGTCTTATCAATTCCAAAGTGTCTTGCCAATCCTCCACTATGTTTTCCTTTCACCAAGTTATCTCTCATTGAACTCCGGGGTATACACAATTGATTCCCTCTGAACAACATATCCTCCTGAATGAAATAATCCAACCACCGACTCCTATCTTTCAAGACTGGTTCTTTACAAGCTCTCCAAGGTTCTGCAAAATCCGGGTCTTCCTCATACAAGTTCTTCAATTCATCAAAGCCTAATACTTCTACTCACATCCCTGACAACAAATTCCTTCTCCTACTCAAGGCATCAGCAACTCTATTTCACTTTCCACTCCTATGTTTCAAAACAAAAGTATAACTCTACAAGAATTTCACCCATCTCATGTGTCTCTGATTCAACTTACCTTGACTGTTCAAATACAGCAAAGCCTAATGATCTATATACAACACAAACTCCTTAGACAACAAGTAATGTCTCCACTTCTTCAAAGCTTGAACTATGGCATAAAACTTTTGATCATACAGTGAATACCTCTTCCTTGCATCATTCAATTTCTCACTAAAATAGGCTACTAGTCTTCCTTCATGACTTAATACTACTCCAATTGCATTTCCACTTGCATCACAGTCTACCTGAAATACCTTATTAAAGTTTGGTAAAGCCAACACAGGCTGCTCAGTCACTTTCTGTTTCAACAACTCAAAACTCTTGTCTGCTCCAAATGTCCATCTAAAATCTTTCTTATCCCCTCTCATTGTTTTTGTCATAGGACTGCAAATAGAACTGAAATTCCTAATGAATTTTCAGTAGAAACTAGGCAATCCATGAAATAATCTTACTTCTCCAATGCTTTCTAGTGTAGGCCATTCAACAATTGCTCTTACCTTCTCAGGATCCATTTTCAATCCATCCACAAATATCACAAATCCCAGATATACCAGTTCTTCCTTCATGAAACTACACTTAATGTTTATCAGGAACTACTCTTCTCTCAACCTCTGCAGAACTTGTCTTATATGCAACAAATGTTCTTCTCTAGTCTTACTGAAAATCAAAATGTCATCTAAATAGACAATCACAAACTTACCCAAGAATTTCTTCAATACCTCATTCATCAACCTCATGAAAGTACTCAATGCATTTGTTAGTCCAAAAGGCATCACCAACCACTCATACAATCCCTCATTTGTCTTGAATGTTGTCTTCCACTCATCCCCTTCTCTGATTCTAATCTGATGATATCCACTCTTCAAATCTATCTTTGTAAAGTATTTAGCTCCACTCAAACAATCCATGATGTCATCCATCTGAGGCGAAGGAAATCTATACTTCACTGTGATTTTGTTTATGGCTCTAGAGTTTGTACACATCCTCCATTCTCCATCCTTCTTAGGTGCTAGCACAACATGTACTGCACAAAGACTTAAGCTTTCTTTGATCAAACCCTTTCTCAAAACCTCTTGAACTTGTCTATTCAACTCTTCATTCTTTGTTGGTGTCATCCGGTGTGCTGTTTATTAGGCAAACTAGCTCCAAGAATCAAATCCATGCAATGACTAATACTCCTCACCGGTGGCAATCCATCAGGTACATTATCCGAGATGATAGCTTCATATTCTGCCAGCAACTCCTTTATCTCCTCTGGTTGTTTTTCTACATGCTTCAAGTCTTCAACCTTTTTAGGAACCAAGGCATAGCACATGCTCTCATGTCTCAGTCCATCCAGAAATCTCCTTCCATCAACCAAACAAATTTTGGCATTCGTACAAACCTCAACTTTAGGAACATCCTCCAAGGGCAACAAAGTCTGCTTCATCCCATTTGCAACAATGGTATATATGTTCTTCTTTCCATCTTGAATAGCCTATCTATCATACTGCCAAGGCCTTCCCAACAAAATATGGCATACATCCATAGGCATGATATCACACAGAACTTAATCGTGATAATTTCCTATCTTCAATTTCACCAAACATTGTTCACTTACCAGTATCTTATGCTCATCTTGAATCCATGCTATCTGATAGGGCTTCGGGTGTTTCAATCTCTCTAGCTTCAATTTGGTCACCATATCTTCAGAAACCAGGTTCTTTGAGCTTCCACTGTCAATAATCACTCTGCAACATTTTCCAACTACCTTGCATCTCGCTCGGAACAAATTCTTTCTTTGCAATGGTTCCTGCTCCATCTCACTCTGACACAATACTCTTTTGTTCACCAACACTTCTCCCTCTTCCGGTTTATTAGATGATCCGACATGATCCTCCTCAACAAAGGTGGTTCTTCTACTTTTCTCTGTCTTTCTGCTTGTCTCTCCCTGATTACACTCAAATGCTCTATGTCCTTCTCCACCACACTTGAAACAAGTTCCTCTAAATACTCTCTTCTCCTATCTTCTATCATCTTTTCTATAACCCTTATTCTGGTAACCACCATATCCTCCTTTCTGGTAAGAGTTTCCATCACCTCTACGGTATGAATTATCATCCTTATTGACTTCCGTATCTTTATTTTGATCTGCAAAAGATCCTCTTCCTCCAATAAAAATTCTTCCTCTATGAAATCTTCCACCTCTTCCTCTTTGTCTTTGCTCATGTCTTTTATTCAACTTCTCTTCCTCTTTGAGGGCACACTGATAGGCTTCCTCCACAGTCAACAACTTAATCAAACTGATCTCATCTTGTATAGATGACCTCAAACCATTCATATATCTGGCTACTTGCTCGGTCAAATCTTCTGAATGTCCAAATCTGATATTTAACTTGTAGAACTCCTCAGTATACTCTGTCACACTTGACTCCTTCTGTTTCAAATTCTGCAACTTTCGGAACAAACTGATCTGATAGTCTGCAAGCATGAACTTTGTCTTTAACTTATTTACCATCCGATCCCATGATTTTATCTTCTCCTTTCCTTTCCTCTGCCTATCTGTCTACAAATGTTCCCACCAACAGGATGCATGTCCTTTCAATTTTGTATAGGCAAATTTTACCTTCTTGTCTTTTGTGGTTCCTTCAAAATCAAAGACCTTCTCCATCTCCGTTATCCAATCAAGCAATTCATCTAAATCCAACTTGCCACTATAATCTGGTGGATTGAAATGTGGTTTAGTATTTACTCTGGTTAGGGCTCTTATGAACCTCTCTTCTCCCTGACCCAGGCCAAGTTGATCTTCTCTTTCCCTTTCTTCTTGTTCTTCTACCTCTTCATCACTCACGTCATCAACTGGTCAACCTCTCCTCTGGGTCGTTTCGACTGCTTCCAATCTAGCAGCAATTCCTCTCAACATCTCCATTATAGCTGGGTCTGCATTTCCACGTGCTCCATTTCCTCTACCATTTCTTCTTCCTGCCATCCAAACACAAGTCCTCTACAGCTGCAGGTCGGATCCTCAATCCACCACCCCACAACAAATCTTCAACAAGACTTCGCAAACTCTGATGATCTTCCACAGAACGAACCTTTCTCTGATACCATTTGCTGCAATCATGGTAGGAGGGTCCTCAGAGAGAACTATCTGAACCGTGCAGCAAGAGTCACACAACAGAAGCAACACAGAATATGGAGGCAAATGTAGGTTAAAACATTCTTATTGACAAAATCCTTGATTACAATCGGCCGGCAACATCCAGGCTTACAGATTCGGCTCATAGGCCTGTTACAACATGCTCAAAATACAGTATTCTTACATGCGAGCGAAAATCTTAAAGATCGAATTCTATATTGTTCTTAATCTTCTTGATCTGATTGATTGCTATCCTAATGATCCATTACAAGCTTTATATCATATCCATAGATCTAGAATGATCTGTGTTGGCCAAAGATCATTACAATCTCTGATAAAGGAAACGTAACATGTGCATGAACAAGTCGGCCTCAAATTTGAATCTTTCCACGGTAGGTGCATATGATGAAGTGTGGACCTAAAATTAAGGTCGGGGACACTCCACGAAACAATTAGGAACACACCGTAGGGGTCCGCAAGCTACGGGAAAGATCCACGAGTGATCAAACTAGCCGTTAGATTTGAAATTATTCCAAGGCCAGTTCCAAAAACCGTCACTTAAACCGAAAGCAATAATTTGCCAGAAAAAGATCCAATCGAGCTGAAAACTTGGAATAACTAAAATGAATATGTCCTCGATGAAAATGTAGATCCACAGTGTCTGGTGAGCAAATATGAGGAAATACTAAATTTGCCAACTTGAACATGAACGAGAACTGAACAAGAACAAAACTGAATGAAAATATTTTTGGTTGATGCAAGATTGCCAAGAACCAAGGATGTTCCTACATCAGAAATGAGGATTGAATTTGAATATTCGTGAGAATTGTAGCGACAACCTCATCAGGGCTATGGATCCCTGACTGGCAGCGAGGCAATGTCTTGGATGCTTTTGAAGTTAAGATACCTATATAACTTGCCGTAGTTAATCTCGGGAGTCAAGATGGTTTAGAGGTGAGATAAATGCATATGTTCAGAAGATCTCAGATGAAGGTGTTGTGATCCAATATCGGATTCTTCTCCCCTTTTGAGTAAGTATCTTTTTTGTATGATGGTTAAAGGGGTTTTGGCCAAGGTTAATCTTAAAGTGTTTCTCAACACTTTCCCGTGGAGTCGCCAGATGTTGTGACCTTTTCACACATTACCCCATCCAAGATGGGGACCCCCTAATTTTTCCTCCATTCTAGTCTTTTGGCTTTGGTTCTCTCTATCTCTGATCTTTTGTCCTTCCGGGGTGTCTCGTCATTTGACCTAGGTTGAAATGTTAGCGGAGTCTATAAAATTAGGGTTTCTATCCTTCAGGCTTGTTTGAGGTCAAATGGAGTTAGCAACGTAAAATCTAAGTGCAACAGTACAGTCGGAAAGTTCAAGGCAAGATCCCCCTGAAATCTTACTGAAATCTGACAACTTACTATTTTTAGTAAGTACCTAATTTGAGGTCTTTTCCTCAGGATTTCGGGATTCTAACTACTCAGCACATTCAGGCAGCTTCAGAGTGCCTACACGAGAAATTTGAACAAATTTGAACAAATGGCTATTTTTAGCAGTTCAGCCTTCAGAGGCCATTTTCAGGATTTAAACATACGATTCTCCGATGCATGACTGGAGAATGGATCTAGGTTTTTCAAGACCTTCGCGGTGATGTAACATGCAAACCAAGATGGTGACTTTCAGCGGTACAGCCTTCAAAGGCTATTTTTAGGGTTTGCATGCAATGATTTTCAATGCATGTCTGGATATTCCATATGGGTTTTGCGAGAGTTTCGCAATGGTGTGACATGCAAACGGAATGAGTCAGTTTTCAGGGACTTACTATTTTTAGCCAATGCCAGCATGTCAACCAGTTTTCTGGGTTTTTCTGAGTTTTTTGAAATCCCATGAGCATTGTGACATGCAAACTCATCTGACATCAGATATACAGCTTTCCGGACACTTACTATAAATAGCAGCTTCAATCTAGCAACTACCCAACGCTTCAATCCAGCAAGCAGAATGATAAACAGCAGCAATCATGGGAAGCGGAAGCAGTCCAGAGTACATGCAAGTTAGATTAGGGTTTCCCCAGCTATGCCTAAAAATAGATGGAACAAAATGCAAAGATGTCAAAACAAAGCACGCCACCATAATCAGCATCTTTCAGGCTGCCTACTAGCAAAATTTGAGCACGATCTGAATACTTCCTATTTTTAGTAAGTCATCTCATGGCTATAAATAGCACGTACTATGCCAGAGGCAAGGGTGAACAGGTCACTTACAGCATCAAGAATGACTGGAACGAATTTCGAAGCAAACGGAGATACAAAATTGATCAATTTTAGGGTTTGCTAAAAATAGCAAATGGCTAAAAATAGCATACCAGTGTGGACAAAAGGTATAAACAAGGTGGCAAAGTCAGTGGAAGCACAGCCACGCCTGCTCTAGCTCAGAACAGGATGAAATGCAAAAAAACCCTAATTTCTCCGAATTTGCTAAAAATAGAAAGTCAGAGCATGGCTAGGGCGTTGGAAACTTATAAGAGATAACTGGCATAAAGACACATGTGATATGCGCCCAGAAGGAATAAGGGGGTTAAAAATCTCTAAGTGTTGAAATTCCTCCAGCATGGGTCAAATGCGCCTGAGGTATGAAGAAATTGATAAGAAAAAATTGCTAAGTGTGGAATTTCCTTCACACTAGGCTAAATGCGCCCTCAAGAGTTGAAATGGAAGCAGCATAGGAGAAATGCGCCCAAAATTTCCTTGAGCAGGGGTCAAATGTGCCCACACAAGCAAAGACTAGCAAGAAAATTCTTCTAAGGCATGAAAATTCCTCCTCGTACCCCTATTTGCGCCCAAGGAAGGTGAAAGGTCACTAAGTTTTGGCGTTTTTCCTTTGCCTAGGCAAAATGCGCCCAAAGGTGGAAGCTATCATGGCAAAATGCGCTCAAGGAAGGTGAAGAGTCAATAGGGCGTGGGAAATTCCTTCTCCACCCCTCATATGCGCCCTCAAGTTCCTCCATTACATGGCAAATGCGCCCAAGGGGAGAAGGTAAACAACAAATGCGCTAAGGCATGGGAAATTCCTTCATGCTAGGGAAAATGCGCTCAAAGTTTTCCCCTCCACATGTTATATGCGCCTAAGGCAAAGGTAAGGGTAAGGGTGGTGTGATTTTGAAATATGCTAAGGGTAAGAAGATTTTCCTCCTCCACATGTGATATGCGCCCTTGCTTGTGAGATGAAAGGTTAAAGTGTTAGCCTCTAGGCGTGAAAATGCCTAAGGGGTAAAGGCAAAGGTTGGTGCATAAGATGAAGTACGCCCCTCATGGGTAATTTAAAATGAATTTTCTAGGAATTTTTCCTAAGGCAAAAGGGATTGCTAAGGCGTGGGGAAGTAAGATGGATAAAATGGAAGCTCACACCCTCAAATGTGCCCCACATGGGTAAATTAAAATTTAATTATTTTCTAAGGGTGAGAAATATGCCTAGGGCTGATGACAAAACTTTCTTCAGGCAGATGTGGAGTGCGCCCAGAGCCAGATAGAGGGAAAATTCCTCAGGAGAAAATCAAGGAAAAATGCCAAGGCAGAGGAATTGAAAATTGCAAGCAAGAAACGAGTCCAGAATAAAATGGAATAAACATTAGCCATTTTATTATTTTAAAATAATAAAATTAAAAGTACCCCTTCATCCGGATACACATGAAAATGATGAACTCTGAAGGGAATTTTCTTCTAGGTATCGAGCGTTTGCAATTCAGAGATGATTTAAACTTGTTCCACGCCTTGCTCACATCATTTCGGTGGATATTTTTGCCCGGTGTCTATTTTGATAAATTTCCTGAGGCAAATTTAAAGAATTCCTCTAAGGCAAATAAAATGAATGAGTTTACTAAGATGTTGTGCTTGAGGATCGAACTGGGTGGTTTTGCCAAGTCAAGAATGAAATAAAGATGACTTAGCCAGATAAATTCGAAATTGTTTGAAGAGGTAATTGATTTAATATTTTAAAAGAAGCAAATACGATGAGGTAGGCCTATGCAGGGATGATGAAAATTCATAATTCTAGAAGCGCAAGATTTTGATGCTTCGGATGACAAGTGTTGCGACTGGCAAAAGGGGGGAAAATGAACTCAAAAATGTGCCAAGTATAGCCTCTCTTGAATTTCGACCTGGCTATAATATTATAAGTCCTCTCCACATCTCTCAAGAGTTGTTGAATGCAAAGCACTCTTTGGGGCTGAAGTACCCATTTGTGAAGAAAATTCTCAAGTTGCTCAAGAATTCGAAATTGTGAAGGAAGCTTGAGGTTGCTGAGAGATGCGAGTTGACAAGAGGTTGAATTGACTGGGACGTGGCAAAGCAGATTTCGAGTTTGAAGCTGCTGAACTACGAATTTGTGAGGAAAATCCCAAGTTGCTGAGAAGTCTTGAAGTTGCTGAAGAATTCGAATTTGAAGTCTTGAACCTTCTCAAATTGCTGAAGTGCGACTTGAAGTTAAAATAGTGAAGTTGCTGCTAAAGTACGAAGCTGCAGGGAAAGGTCCCAAGTTGCTGAATACTAAGAAGTACGATTTGAGAAGGAAGTCCTAAACTGCTGAGAAAGCGCGAACTTGAAAAGAGAAGTTTCAAATTTGCTAGGGGCGAATTGCTGCAAGCAAACTTTTCCAAGCATCAGACATTGTGTTGCAGCAAGTAGAAAAACATCTAAAACAGTTGAAGTAAATAGTTGAGAATGGTTGAATCAAGCAGAAGAGCTGCAGGTAGAGGGAACCACACTGAATCCGCAAGGGCAAACACATCAAGGCAAGCAGTGATCAAGAAATTGAGCAAGTCCTTCTTGCCCGAATCAAAATTCTCTTCAAAGTAGGGCAAGCTGGCTGACACAAACTTGGGCTCGTTTAACCTGGAGGCATTCAAAAGGAAGATAATGGGGACTGGAGGTCATCACCCATCAGTCACTTCCCATAACATTGTAAGGAGCGGATTATACGCGGCTGCTAGCTTTCCGCCAACTACCCGGTGTCCAGAGCTAATCATGGAATGCGCCAACCACTAAAACACAGAGCAAAGGATTGTCATTTCGCCAGATGGCAAGATATTGGCTAACTTCACACCAGAGGCAATCGGAGAAGCATTTGGAATACCAGTCCACGAGAAGATGATTTACAAAACAAGGGAAAGGGCAGAAAAGATATACTCATCCACATCAGACCGGTGTACTGATTTAATAAATACCAGGTGGATGATCAAACCTAAGCCAACTCGTACAAAATTACCCAAACAGATAATCTCAGAGCATTTGAGGCAAGAGTTTGGTGATCTAATAATGATGTTGAACAGACTTGGAGGATGTCCCCAAGCGTTCATCTTTGAACCTTGGATGTTTTATTATGTCAGCTTGGTACTAGAGAGCAAAGATTACGTGGATTGGGCACTGATGATAAGTGACAACATACATGAGCAGCTCCGTTGTGTGACGAGAACAAAAACGTTTTACATGGGCTCTTACATTGCATACATGCTGGCTCGCATGACGAAGTATAGGGGAATCTCTTATAAGGAACCAATCATTTGTGGTTCCCATCAATTTAAGATACATGAGGCTTGTCCACAGTTGCATCTGACAAGCACCACCAATTACAAAAGGGTCAATGACGCCTTCACTATGCACATAACGAGGACCTTGCAGCAAAGGACTCACCACAGAATATCTAAAGAGGCCCAGGAATTGATTGAGAAGTTCGAGTGTTGGTTTATCCAATTTCCGAAGTTTACCTACATAAGCCTGCAAGGATTTTCTTCCTATCCTTACAAATTGCCCCGGTATCCCACGAATAGAATAGTAATGCTGGAAATATCTAGGCAACTTATTGCCTATGATAAGATTCAAAAGAAGAAGAAGAAAGGTGGACTTGGATTCCCAATTACCATAGGGAATTCAGATGAAATCTGCCCATCACTACAAGCAACTAGGGAGACAGAAAATGAGCTTCAATTCTTCCACCTTTCCTACCACACCTGCAAGCATCACTACAATCCCCATAGAAAAATCAGATGGATACTGTCAGAAGAGCTCAGGCACAACGCACAGATCGAAGACTTTTGGGCGAGTGCAGTGGATCAGATCGAGAACAGGAGATGAATGTTCTCTCAGATACCGTTGGTAATGATAAGGGAATGCGAGATTGTCCCAGTGCCAAATCAAATTGAAGAAGATATAAACGTTCTACAGGCTGATTACGAGACAGTAAGAGATACGCCTCTACCACTCCCAGATTGGTCGGAGCCAGAGATTACCGACTTGGATACGCTCTGTATCCTAGTCTGAACATTCACACGGAGTTGGGTAGAGAGGCATGTCAGCCGACTTAAGGGAAGATCAATTCCCCTTACATATAATTTGATGGGAGACCACAAGTCGCCAACAGCTAGACAGAGAAGGCAGGTGGATCAAACTCCAGAGCCAAGAGGGAAGGAACCAGTTCAACCTGGGCCTTTGAGAGTTGAGGAGTCCTTGCATACACCATCTCGGGCACATTCTCCGAGTATGCAGGAGGTATCACTATTTGCTGATTAGAGGGAGCGATTGGATGTAGAGCGAGCAGTGCAAGTGGCAAGCCAGCCACCTCGTAGAGAGTCAGTGGGTCAGAGCATCAACATGCCCCAAGAAGAAATCAGCAAGAGACGGATGAGGAGACAGCCACTGATACTCAGTTTCAGAAGGAGATTGAAGGAGCTCTCGAGGATGATGCTACTTCAGATCAGGATGCCCAGAGCTAAGGAGATACTGAGCCTATTGATGATGATGAGCCTCGTTAGAACAACGGCAGGGGAGAAGTACATGAGGTAGAAGCCGAGGTTGAGCAACCTTTTCTTATATAAGATATGCGGCAGGAGGTGTCAGAATGGCTAAGGGATAGGATGAGACGTGACCCTGTAGATGAGACGGATCCTGCAGCCAAGATGGAGGAGTTGTTACAGAGGATCAATGCACCTCCAATAAAGAAGAAGGCCAAGAAGTTCTCCAAAATATCAACGGTTGTGGATGGCTCTCGGACACTACATGTGGCAGTGCCTAGAGTGGAGTGTGATCGGGATGAGGCCGTTCCAGAAAACTATGTGATTACAACTATGGAACTTGGCCGCCCTACTGGAACACAAGAGGTTGAGGAGTGCGATAATTCCTATCAGGCACTCAAGGATAGATTGTCCTATGTTGAGGGAAAGTACAAGAAATTCAAGGTGACACTGATTGGCTACGTGCAGCACTTGTCCCGTCCTTGTGGGCAAGAGAATCCAGCAATTCAGCATCCAGCTGAATTTTCCAACGAATCAATCAGTGGGTTAGAAGATTTGAAAAGGATGGCACAACAGGCCGACAAGTGGGTTGCCAGCGTTCATGCAGAAACAGGAAAGTTTATGGAGGATCTTGCACATGCCTATTGGCAAGCCTCCGATATTATGGCAAAGATTGATGCAGTTAACCATGCTTGGGGTGAGGCTCGTATCTATCAAACGAGAGTTGTTCTCCGTTTAGGAGCTTTGATGAGCATACCTCTACAGGTTTTGGTTGAGGGAGGTGTGATTCAGCAGGGGGATAGATATGACTTCGCCGAATGGTACTCTTCAGTGATCACAGGCCGAGGATTCTACAATGCATCACAGACGGATTCTGTCAGGGTCAGAAAGGCCATGACGAATATCTTGGATGGAGTCCTCAACACATTGGAGGCAATCTTTGCCAGGAGGCTGACTTCTGAAGAAGTGACTACATATGGTTTGAGGAATAGACTAACACCATTCTTTTCTGAGGTGCAGACCTTCACATAGGATGACTTCGAGAACACTTCTACGCTCTCCGGCATTATACAGAACACCCAGGACGCCCTTGTTGCCTGGAAGAAATCTTGTGCCCGACATGGGCAAATAGTTGCAGTTTTAGAATTTCAGCTGGATCACATTCCTCCCATTTTGGATCAGGAAGTTGAGGCAGTGTTGGCTAGGTTCATCAAATTTGCAGCCAGCGAAAAGGAGAAAGGAAACGCCCTTCTGGATGATGATCTTCTGGAAGGGGACGATGTGCATTGATGGCAGATAGTGGTTCATTGATGAAGAGTGGAGAATATTCAGCGCATTCATTGCCCCACTCCTCTCAATGGCGGTGTTTAGGGCTAAAACCCTAATGAGGGCTTAGGTGGCTCAATCCGGGCCTTCTATTGTATTTGAATCTAAGTCGTCCACTGGACTGGGCTAGATATAAAAGGAGTATCCCCCCTCATTTGTAATATATCAGAGTTAGATAGAAATCAGAGATAGAGTTGAGCTAGATAGAAATTTAAAGAGTAGAGCTAGGAGTTAGCTTAGTTTGGAAAGGAAAGAAAGACTTTCCCTTTGAAGGTTTTGTAAAAGATTGTTGTGTAAGACTCTCATAATATAAGGATTTTCATTGATTGGTGATTCTATCTTGCATTGTGGGTAGTTGACAAGATCTTTTCGTCTTTCCAATTCAAGTAGATTAGAGTAAAGTAGACTTTGTTTTATGCAAGTAGTTGTTAATCGTGGAATGTGGCGTTGGTTTGGGCAAATCTTCCTTTATCCATACCACTAGCAGGCTTGCTGATGGTAAGTCTGCCCCTGCGTGGTCAACTGGAATATCCGTACCTAACTTCAGTTGTGATTCGTGTGTTCACTTGCATCGTTGTGACGGGGTGCGCATGTTGAATCACAATTTGAACATCTTATCCATCCTTTGAAGATTGCACCAACTCTGTTAGAGTTGTCTGAAGGGGAGACGAAGCAAAGTTTGGTTTGAAGATTGTCAAAGTCTTTCTTCGCATTCCACTCCTTAGAAATATATTGTAGAATCCCTACCCCCTTCTCCCTTTAAATTCAGTATTTCCCGATCAGTTCAAATACCAAAGCATCATAGTCAAAACCTTTCATCTGCTTGACAAAAATCAAACAATTACATAAGTCCCCTTGCAATACCCAGCATATTCACATCAACCAACTGAGTCTATTCGCAATAAAAGGAACCTTGGAGTTGAACGCATGAACTTTCACGCAATCTTAGCATGCGGAACACATTGATCAAGAGAGAATAGAGTGACCATTGGACATTTTATTCTGTGTTGGTGTTGTCATAAAACACACGTCAACAGGACAGGGGGATGCATTTCAGCGGCGTAGGAGTGGGGGGTCTAAGTTTGGGGGTGGTAGGGGGACGGTGAGGGGACGGCGGTGGGGGGACAATGGGGGAGCTGTGCACTGCAATACATATAGTACTTGAAAAATTTAGTTATAAGAAGATGTATAGCTGTAAAAGCCTAAGGAATAAGTAAAGTTTAGAGTTTAAAAACATTGCAATGATTTCACTGAACTAGTGAACATTGAAACAATGAAAATCAAAACTTTGCAGATTGAGATTCTCACAATCTCGGATCAAAACTTTGGATTCAAATAATTTAAAAAATATTATTTTTAATGAAAAAAATTAATGTGGATGGGGCACGGGCAACAGCAAATCAGTTAACTGTTTGAACGAATGCTTCAAAGGGATGTCAGCTCATGGAATGCGATGGTGAGCATCGGCTCACCATCGCATTCCATGAGCTGACATCCCTTTGAGGCATTCATTCAAAAAGTTCATTGCCGTTGTCGTTGCCCGTGCCCATTCACGCCGGATCTTTGAATGAAAAAAAATTTAAAAAACTAAAAACCTAAATCAAATGCAAAGTGTAAATACCTAGTAATGCAAGTAGCACCACCGCCCTTGAATCTTACTAACAAATAATATTAAAATTTTAAACTTTAAAATTTAAATTTAAGTTTTTAACTTTTTAACTTAAATCTTTGTTTTTTAAATTTTTTTTTTTAAAAAAACATTATTTTAATACTTTTTTTGTGGGGGACGTTGCAGACTTGGAGATGCCTGGAAGTCTCCCTCTGGAGGAAACGTTCAGGGAACGGCGGGGGGATATTTCCCTGATGTCTCTGCGTCTCGAAAATGTCCTCATCTCCGAGACGGCTCTATTTTCAGGGGGGACGCGTCCTTGTGGAACTATGTGTATATTTTTTCACTTCATAAATTCTGGTCTTGGTGACCTCTCCTATATATATATATATATATATATATATATATATATTTCAACTAAAAATAAGAACATTGCAAATTCACATCAACTCTATTAATAGGGGTGTTGTATACGAAAACCTCAACTCACCATAGGTGAGGAGACTTATAACTAAAAATTATACTTTTTATCTTAGATAGCAAAAGAATCCTATACAAAAAATCCTTCCCATATCTACAATTTAAATTGCAAAAACCTAAATTAATACTTTCTTGTTTAACAAGCCAAGAAAATGAAATAGGCAATTGTTTCTTACTACAAAATATTGTAGTTAGCATAGTTAGTCAAAAGTAAATAAAAGCAATAGAATAAATAAATAAACAATACATCTTTTGTTTCGGGAATTAGTCCTCGATGCTGATTAGTTGATCGGGTGGTTGCCGACGGTTGGTGTCCTCAACCAACGTCGGCTAACTATTTATAGTTCCAAATCAGATGTAATTAGGGACAAGCATAGACGCTACATATTGTAATGATTGCTGCCATATGAACATAATACCAATACATAGTTTTGTGCAAATGCTATGTGATTACTTTATTATGTCAATGTTGTTCTGTAATTTTGTTTACTCTGTATTGCATTCACCACGTAGTGAGTAAACATTTGGCGTCGTTGCCTAAACAAACGTACTGAATCACCCGATAGTAGAATGGCGTCATGATGGGGCCAACCGACGAAAGAACCCATACAAACAAACGAGGAACAAGAAGACGACTTGACATAGGACCTGGTCAACCTGTGGGACATTTCATTGAGGGAACACGTACGGAGGAAGGCTCTCAGCCAAGAGATCCCCCAATCAGTCATCTGGGACAAACTGAACGTCAACCCAAAGGTCGACCATCTCCTCAACCAAGTTCCGAGGTTGTTGGTGCATCATTTCATCATACTGCAAGATCTGCGGGCGGAAAGTGACCAAGAACAACAGATACTTCAATGGTACAAGGAAAGGACAAAGCGGGAGGAAGAGGAACGTGATACTAGCCGAAGACGTACTCCTAGCAACCAATGATCATATGAGCAACATTTAATGTCCACACAGCCTAATAAGTGTTGATGTTATAGAAGTGGGAGATATCTTTCTCTCAAATTTAAAAAAGATGGATAAATAATACCAAGGCAAGTCGGACTTGCTATATATAATAATTTTATGAAGAGTCACCTTGTTTCTTAAAAGAGGCCAACCCAAATGAAGAATCACCTAGTTTTGTATAAATACAAGGTGATGATCATTCATTTGATCATCAAGTCCATTCATCATAATTCGCATTCCTAGAAGTTCATACTTGAGCAGCAGATCATCATCTTGTAGCAGCAGATCATCATTTTGTACCAGCAGACCGATTTCAAGGAGAAGCATATTCATTTGTATCTTTGCATCTAGGAGAGGTGCTATTATTCATTGTATCAAATTCAGCATTGTGTTGGGCCTGAGTTGTAAGCAGATTTCTGCTCTTATTCCTTCAATATATAAGAGATATATTTGTTGGGTTTTTCTCCCTCGAGTAGGAGGGTTTACCCAGGCTATCTTGTTGTGTTCATTGTCATATGTGTTGCAATTTCTGATTGCTTTCATTTCTGATCCTAAATCTAACATGGTATCAAAGTTGGTCTAAGAAAATATCTGATCAGATTTGTTTAAGCAGTCAATTCAACTTTTCATCTAGGGCAGATCTTGAAGTCTCGCGGATCTAAGGTTCAAATTATTTCTGACCTAAGCGCAGATCTTTGAAGGTGAATTTGTGCGGAAAAAGAAGATGGTGAGCGGTGTCAAGGTAGAAGATAGGCTTGATGGAGCTTCAAACTTCAACTCTTGGAAAAACAGGGTACTCATTGCATTAGAGGAGAATGATCTTCTTGATTTCGTGGAAAGGGATATGCCCGAGCCTTCTGATGATACTGAGAAAATCCAGTGGAAGAAAAATGGCACGAAGGCTAGAAAGATCATGATAGACTCTGTGATGAATCACCTAGTACCGATCATCTCCAAGTTGAAGACAGCTAAAGAAATGTTTGATACTCTAAAAGGATTGTATGAGATCAACAACACCAGCAAAGCCCTTGCTTTGAGACAACAACTTCACCATGTAAAAATAGCTAAATATGATTCAATCATCTCATTCTTTATGAAGATTGCTGATTTGATAGATCAGTTAAGCACTATTGGGGATATAATTGCAGACAAAGATCTTGTTATGTTGGCACTAAATGGTCTTCCTCAATCTTGGGAACCCTTTATTCAGAGCATCAGTGGGAGATCCAAGTTGCCCAAGTTTGATCGTCTTCGAGCTAATTGTATTCAAGAAGAGTCCAGGTTGGCAACAAGAGGAATTGGGTGAAACTATGATGATGTAGAAAATCAAGTCCTTGCTACACATACTTCTAGAGAAAGAGGCCAAGGAAGAAAGAGGAATAGATAGAGAATCAGATTCTGCCCCAGAACAGAAGAAGAAGGATCTCTCTCACATTCAATGTTTCAGGTGTGACAAATACGGTCACTTTGCTTGAGATTGCAAATTAAGGTCTAAACAACATGTTTCTACTGTGGAAATTGACATAGGGACATCTAAGAAGGAGCCTAGCTCTAAAGTTCATTCAAAAGGTTTCTTATTCTAAAGTCAGTCAATTTCTTTGAAGAGGAGGAAATGACATTCAGAAGGATTCAAATTCAGAGAATTCAAGGCACGAGTTGAGATCTTGTCCAAGAAAAGGATTAAGGTTCTGAGTTAGGTCAATGGAGGGGAGTTCACTTCCAGAGGATTTCTTTGAAATCTCTGAGGCAAGGATCAAGAGGGAGTTATGTGACTCACTAAGAAGAAGTGAAGGTTGCAATGTTGCAAGGCGAGGTGCAAAATCCTTGGAAGACCTCTTCAGCAACTGAGAACAGAATTGCACAAGACAGTTAATCTGGATTTGACATTGGTAGCTCCGCAAACCTATTTAGAATAGGGTGATCTGGGATGAGGTCGAGGAAGACAGTCTTGGACTCATGCAAGTCAATAGTGCCGGAAGTGTGCATTGGAAACTGCTCCTCTAAGGCAAGCATTGCAGACAATCTTGGACAAGGAGGTCAGGAGGTTGATGCAAGTACTTGGAGCTCTAGAGGGAGTCACATCATCATGAAGATTTTCTGTAATGTATATTTCTCTGAGACGAAGAAATATGAGGTGAAACCCCTTGTAGTGTATATTTCTCTAAGATGGAGAAATATGAGGTGAAAGCCCTTGTAGTGTATATTTCTTTGAGACGGAGAAATATGAAATGAAAGCCCTTGTAGTGTATATTTCTCTGAGATGGAGAAATATGAGGTGCGAGCCCTTGTTCAGCTCTGTGACTGAGATGAAACGTCATGTTGAGAGACTCCATGACGACATCACGTTGAGAGACTCCGTGAAGAACCCTTGTACTTGTGTTTCTTTCCACACATGGGAGTAGCCATATTGGACGTCATGTTGAGAGACTCCATGACGACATCACGTTGAGAGACTCCGTGATGAACCTTTGAGTTTTCCACAAATGGGTGTAGCCATTGTGGGAGTCATGTTGAGAGACTCCATGACGTGGATATCTGGAAAGATACCTACCTAGCTAAGAGGAAGTGTTGATGTTATAGCAGTGGGAGACATCTTTCTCTCAAATTTATAAATGATGGATAAATAATACCAAGGCAAGTCGGACTTGCTATATATAATATTTTTATGAAGAGTCACCTAGTTTTGTATAAATACAAGGGGATGATCATTCATTTGATCATCAAGTTCATTCATCATAATTTGCATTCCTAGAAGAAGTTCATACTTGAGCAGCAGATCATCATCTTGTAGCAGCAGATCATCATTTTGTAGCAACAGACCAATTTCAAGGAGAAACATATTCATTTGTATCTTTGCATCTAGGAGAGGTGCTATTATTCATTGTATCAAATTCAGCATTGTGTTGGGCCTGAATTGTAAGCAGATTTCTGCTCTTATTCCTTCAATTTATAAGAGATATATTTGCTGGGGTTTTCTCCCTCGAGTAGGAGGGTTTTCCCAGGGTATCTTGTTGTGTTCGTTATCTTATGTGTTGCGTTTTCTGATTGCTTTCATTTCTGATCCTAAATCTAACAATAAGGATAAGAACTGAGTACCAATCGGGCAAGAAACTTTGAAAGAAAAGGTACAACGATCACTCAGGTTACAAGAGCAAGAAAACCGACAACGAAGGCTAAAACAAATTAATGAAGAAATCAATGAAAATATTAATGAAATAAACCAATCTATTACAAGAGCACACCAAAACCTTGCAGAGGAAAGGGAAGAAGGACCCTTTAGGACACCGTGCGTAGCTAAGCAAAGAAAGATATAGAATTAATGATAATGAAAATGAACTAATTGAAGAGCTTCAGAGCAGTATTCGACGCATTCGGGAGTTGTCCATATCGAATGACAACAAAGGGTCAAGGACTAGAAAATCTGAGCCTAAGACCCTAATGCAAAGGGAGTACCGAAACGAACCCCACGAGACTCGAGGTGTAGAGGACATTGATAGAGGACGTAGGGGAGACTCATACGTGGGCAAAGAGTGCAAGTGACACACCGAGACATTGCGGGAGAACCAGTCCAATCAAGTCCAACCCACAAGTAGGAAATCGAGGAAGGATGGTGACTCCGTTAGCTAAGAGGCAAAAGCTGCCAAAGTTCACGAGGAACGGGTCGGAGGATCTAGTATGGCACTACAAGACGTGCGAGAATATTTGGATAGCCAATGCACAAGATGATGTGGACTATTGGCTAAGAGTGCTCCCAGCGATGCTGAGGGGCATAGCCATTCATTGGTACAGTGAACTTGATGCAGCCCACAAAGTATCATGGCGAACACTGAAGAGGGCATTCAAGCAGGAATTTAAGCTCCTCAAAGATGACAACAAAATTGTAGCGGAAATCTACAACACAAAGCAAGGAAAGAATGAGAAGGTACAAGCCTACAATTGTAGACTCGAGGAATTGCTGGGAAAATTGGAGACAACCAAAAAAAGGGCCTGAAGAAGCGATGGTTCATCAAGGGACTACTCTCGTCATTAAGGAAGAAAATAAATCGTACCTCCATCATCTTATGCCAAAGCATACACTCGGGTGATGAATATAGAACACGAAAAGAAAACATCCTGAGGGAAGAAGAAGACAACGGATGATGAGGTGAGTATGGACAACAGCAATGATGGTGAGTCAAAAACAGTGCAAGCACTATCGAAGGATATGATAAGAATGTTGAAGAAATTAAAAGCCGACAAGGAGACTATGAAGGAAGCCAAAGAACTATGGTGTACGGATTGCAATGGGGAAGGTCACACAAAAGCAAACTACCGGAAGAAGCTATTCTGCAATATCTACCAAGTGATGGGACATTCCATCAAGGAATGCCCATACAACCTAAAAACAAGGAGTGCACAAGTAGTCTTCACTCAGGGAGAATCATCAACTCAACCGAACACACCACCAAAATCCCAGAACAACTCCAACGCATCCCCTGGAGGGCACCACAACAACAGGAGAAGCAATAATAGTACTCTAAGAAGTAAGCTACAATATGATGGTAAAGGAAGGCCCATGATACAATGTCAAAAGTGCAACGAATGGGGCCACTTTGCAAGGAAATGCCAAAAAAGTCAAGGCTCGGGAGGAAGACTATGTAAGTGGTGTGGACCGGCTGATCATGAAGACAACGAATGCCCCAAGCAGAAAGGTATCCATATGTTAGATGTGTAAAAGCAAGAAGTACTAGCGATTACTAGAGCCCAAACGAAGAAGGCCACCTACCCAGATCCATGTACGGAAAAGCAAAGAATAAGGGAAGCAAACACAAAAGTGGAACTGGCAATGACAAAAGAACACAAAACACCTCTAGAGAACCCAAACACCTATTGGTGGTCGGAGGCGGAAAACAATATCGTATGGCAAGTACTACAAACCACCGTACCCATAAAGGTGACCGACCGTTTCCAGACTTTGCCACAGTTAGGACTGGCGATCACAAACATCGTCAGTTATGACAAACACCAACGACTGAAAAGCCGAATGAAAGAATCGGTATCCAAACAACCACCGTACGGTGAACAAACAATTGATCCAATGCTGTTGACGGAAAACATTGGGAAGATGTCGATGGTCGTAAAAATGGAGATCAAAAGGAAAATCCTGACAAATATTATTGTCGATGGAGGCTCGGGAGTCAACGTACTACCCAAAGACACATGGAAGAGTCTCGAGAAGCCAACACTCTGGCTAGCGACATTCCAACTAGTGGGTGTTGATCAACATGGCATCAAATCATCGGAAACATTGATGACGCAAAAGTAGGGTTGCATGATACGGCATCCCCCTGTCCTGGCATGCATACCACCATACCCGGTACGAATATGGAATGGATACGACTTCGGAACAGCGTGGAAACCATGCCCACACATGTCCAGGAAAACACCCTATTTTTAGCCATTTCAGATTCGTCAAAATCGGTTTCCACAAAAAACAACCCGAATCTAAAATAAACTCCTGTTAACTTTAAACTTATTGTGAAAAACTACAGTTCACTTTAAATAAATAAGTCATAAACTTAATAACTTTCGTCATGTGTTTTCCGAATCTTGAAAAAGCTCCTGTTAACTCTTAAATTAGGGTGAAAAACTATAGTTCATTTTTAATAAATAAGCCCTAAATTTAATGAAATTCCATTAGGTGTTTTGGCTGCACGAGTTTCTTTCTCGTTGTGTGATTATCTTCTGAGGCTGCGTGATTTTCCTATTGCGTTTTGGGTCTTCGCGATTTCCACACCTGCGATTTCATGACTTGCATCCTAAGTGATTCTTGGCTGCACGTTTTGATTTCATTTGGGCGTGTTTCATTTTATTTTCCTGTGCGTCTAAGCGTGAGCGTGTATTTCCTGTGCGTTTAAGCGTGGTTGTGCGTTTAAGCGTGGGCGTGTATTTTCTATGCGCCTGGGCATTTATTTGTTGCGGGAGGTATTGGTGCGAATACCTTCTATTTTAAACTTTTATTAATATTTATAAATCAAAACATTTATTTTAAAGTTTTAAATTTTAATATATGTTTAAATAATAATATTAATAAGTATTCATTTTATTTTACTTCAGAATTAATTTAAATTAAAAATACTTAAATAAATAATCGTGATTTTTTTGTAAGTATAGTTATTATTCTTTATATTCAAATTTTTAAGTTTTAATTTTTTACTATATTTTTAGTTAATAATATTAATAATTTGTTTTTTTTTAAGTGTTAAAATAAATCGAGATTTAAAATATTTTAAAGCTGAATTCTGAAATTCTATTATTTTTAAAGTTTATAACTTCAAATTATTATTCTTTATATTTAAATTATAAAGTTTATATATATTTTTAATTGATAATGTTAATAAATATTTATTTTCTTTTCTTTTAAAATTAATTTAGATTTAAATGTGGAAGTTATTTTGAATTTAATAATAAATTATTTTTAAAAATAACGAATATTAAATATATTATAATCTATTAGAGTTATATACTAATTATTTATATTTATTTTTTACTAAAATTTTAACTATTGCAGGACTGAGGATATTTATCATGGCATCATCATCTGACATTCGAGAATCAAAGAAAAAAAAAAAAGTGGATCAAACCGGACCCTAGGTCTCCTTTGTGGAAATACGTCGCCATTATCAACAAAATTCTAGGTGGTGGAGGTTACAAATGGACATGTCATGAGTGTCTAAACGAGTATAGAGGTTCCTATACCAGGGTTCGTGGGCACCTTTGCCATATAACAGGGAAAGGGTGTGTTGTATGTCCCGGTCCAAATGTTGATGGTCATTCAGGGAAAGGGTTGTCCGATGCAAAAATTGCAAAATATCAAAAAGAACAAGATGAAGCAATTGTGTGTCCATATTTCTACACAAATAATGAAAATAATTGTGAACAAAATAAAAAATTGTGTTTTATATATAGATGGGTTTTTATATAAATATCATATCTTGCCGTATGCATTCCCTCCGGAGTACAGAGAGTATAAGGAGTGGCCAGAGTAGATGACACACTAGCACATCACTTTGAAGGAGATAAGGCGATCAAGTACGAGGAACCGAACATAAAGAAAGTCAATCTCGAAGAAGAAGACAATCCCAGTACGATTCTAGTGGGAGATGACTGGAACCCCGTACTAAAGGCAGTCGCACTCAAGATTTTCAAGTAGGACAAGGATGCCTTTGCATGTACGGCCGAGGACTTGAAAGGCATACTCCCAAAGCTGTGCATACATAGAATCCCACTAGTACCAAGAGCATAGCCCGTACGGAAGAGACCGTACCAGATGAACAAAAACTACGTAGTGGAGGTACAACAAGAAATTGAAAAGATGCTCGAGCCTGGAATCATATTCAAGGTAGAAGTGGGTAATTGGGTGTCACCAATCGTAATATCACTGAAGAAAGATCGGAGCAAATCCGTATATGCGTAGACTTCTGAAGCCTCAATGCGGTGATGATAAAAGATACCTTCCCGATCCCATTCACCAATTCCATACTGGAAGAAGTAGTGGGTCATGAGATTCACTCATTCATAGATGGGTTTTTAGGGTACAATCAAATAAGCATAGCTGAGGAGGACAAACTCAAAACAACGTTCATTGTTAAAGACGAAGTGTATGCATATAATAGAATGCCATTTGGTATGTCCAACGCACCAACAACATTCCAGAGAATAATCTTGCATATATTTCATAAGATTTTCGTAGGGAATTTCAAGGCATTCTTGGATGATTGGTCCATTTTCAACAATGAACAAACACATCTAAAGGCCCTTCAGGAATGCATGGAACATTATAGAGCAGCTCGGTTGGCACTCAACTCCAAGATGTGTCAGTTCATGGTACCCCAAGGGAAACTGCTCGGACACAATCTGTAAGGTGGGACTGAAGACCAATCCTGACAAAATCAGGGTGATCATACAAATGGAAACACCTCAGAATGTCACGGGACTGAAGTCATTCCTCACGTCAGATATTATAGAAGGTTCATAAAGAACTTTGCCCAAATCTCATATCCATTAGACATACTCACAAGGAAGGGGCAACCGTTTGAGTGGACCCAAGCACAAGAAGCAGCCTTGAAGGAATTAAAGGTACGGTTGATCAGTTCGCCAATATTGGTGTACCCAGATTCGAACAAGGAGTATCACGTGCACGTGGATGCTTCAAACTTTGCAATCGGAGCAACACTGGCAAAAGTGGGTGTTCAAGGATTGGACCATCTGGTGTACTTTGCCAACCGGCTACTACTTAGCGTAGAGAAGAACTATAGTACGACTAAAAGAGAAGCCTTGGGAATGGTGTATGTCGTACAGAAGTTCAAGCACTACCTACTAGTGACCCCCTTCACATTTTATGTGGGTCACCAACCACTAATGTACCTGGTGAACAAGGTGATCATCCAAGGGAGGGTAAGCGGATGGTTGCTACTTCTGCAAGAGTTTACATTTGTTAGTGTTTAGTAGCTTCAGCAGATATTTTCTCCTTATTTCAAGGCTAGTCTGTAATGTCCCCCTTTTTGGCGTGATCTTGTTTGATGGTGGTTAGCCTATTACTCGGACCCTTGTGGGCTAGCCAGTTTGGATAGAGGGTCAGTGATGCATTCTGGAGAATTTGATTGTTCTTGTTTTCAGTGGACAGTGATTGGATCACATCGAGCGTTGGCATTCCAGGAGTTCACAGCTTCTGACGGCACGGGATTATTCAGAGTTTTGAGCAAGTTATGAATTATTAAGTGATTAAGTTAATTATTTAACTTAAATGCCTTTTATTAAAGTCACATTGACTTTAATAATATTTTATATCACTTAAAAATGTTCAAAAAGGGATTTTAATATTTTAATGTCTTAAAATATTAAAAAGTGCGCTCAAAGAATTAAGTCTTAAACTATGGAGAAGACTTAATTAAAAATTAAAAAGATTTAAATGATGCAAAAGGCCGTACCTTCTTGAAATGCGTGCCAATTAGGTATAAAGCATCCCCTGGCAATTGAAACTCATATCTTTTGACTATTTCTCTTTGCCTTGAGCATTTTGCCTGTGCATTCTCCTGTGATCAGGGTTTGAACACACTGCCATTGAAGAACGTTACCTCTTCAGTGTGAGCACTCTTGAGATTGTGGAATATCAGTCGAATCAGTGCATGTTGAGAGCTTCAGCCAGAGGTTCTACAGATTCTACAGAGTTTATTTATTTTGAGATTGTTATTTGCTTACAATAATTGAGGGTTTCTACTGGTGGCGCATCATTCCACAGCTACAGAGACTTCTATCAGAGATTCTACTTCTTCCTTTCTTGGTCGTACAACCTTCATTGGGAATTGTGCCTTGAAAAAGGCGTGTGAAGAAATAAATTGAAACGCCTTCCTTTTGTGTGGGTTTTGGCTTCTATCATTGGCGCCTAGTTATTTCAGAGCATTGTGACCAGTTTCTGAGCAGGAGAAACCACTTCTGGAGTCTTGGCGTACCTTCATGCTTGATTTCATCATTTCCAGCTGTAGATCTGGCAATTTCTTTATTTAAAATAACTGGAGATTTTCGGGTATGTTTGTTATGCATGATCTTATTGTTTCAGTATAATTAGCACTACTGCATTTCCATTTTGTGAGTTTTTGCTTTAAATTTCAAATTACAAGCAAAAATATGCTGCGCCCCTTCTCTTCTGTCTATGAAGAATTCTCTAAAAAACTAAGAAAACATCTAAAGACTTAAGAAATTAAGGGTTTTGAGTTGAGAGCCAGCAGGGCTCATCACAGTGGATCAGAGCACTGATCCTGACAGCTTGTGGGGTTAGAGAAATTTATGAAGTCACACAAAGAGGGTTTTGACAAGTTTTATTCCAGAGGGGGTCCTAGAAATCAGAGAGGTGATCAAAATCCTTTCCCACCATTTCCGTTTGCAGAACAGGAGAAGGAATTAGATTGGGATAATATGGCGAACAGGGTAGGAAAAAGTTCTCACAGGAATCCTTGGGATGATGAGGACAGAGAAGCTAAAGACGTGCTCAGAGGTATGGTTGCAGGGCAAGAACAGGTGGCGACTATTCTTCAACAACTCAGCACGAATGTTCAAAATTTGACAATTAATAGGGCTCGTAGTTTGGATCCAGATCGTGATGGCAGTATTCACAGAGAGCCTCAGAGAGTCATAGCTCCAGCACGCACCTTTGAGAGAGCTACATGTCCTACTTTTACCAGAGATGATGCTGAGGAAGTGGACGAAGTTGAACAGGGTGGCGAGATTAATTTTGCAGATAACATTATGGCTATGCATGATGAGTGGGATAATTTGCCACCGAGAGTTAAGGAGCACCTTAACTTCGACAGATTCATGAGCCAGAAGAGAGAACACACCAGAAGCAGGAATGATAGGTGGCCTAGATACAAGCATAATGATCTTAGACAGGCTACCAATAAGCTTATCTTGGCGAACTTTGATGGCAGTGGTAGAGTTACAGCACGTGCCTGGGTTAGTAAGCTTGACACATTCTTGACACTACGCCCCATGCCCGAGGAGGATGCCATAAGATTTGCAGCACTTCACTTGGATGGCGTGGCACATGACTGGTGGCACCATGGCATGGTCACACTCCATCATGATAGGATCACTTCTTACCAGGAATTCACTGACAGATTGGTTGAGAGGTTTGACAGGCGTGATCCAGAACTTTACTTCAAAGACCTTGCTCAGTTGAAGCAGTTGGGTAGCTTGGAGTCTTATATTGGTGAGTTTCAGAAGCTCTCAGTCATGGTTACCGGAATCTCAGAGAGGAGACTTGTTATTCTTTTTGTAGAAGGTCTCCATGAGCCAATGAAAGGTTGGATCAAGGCATTTGATCCACCTACCTTGCACGAGGCTATGAGAAAAGCTCGTAGCATGGAACTTACAACCTCACGTGGTAAGTTCACTTCAAATGTAGAAGCATCTTCATCCTACAGTGATAGCAAAGTAGAATCTAAGAATTCAGAAATTGTTGATGATAAAAGGAAGTTTGCAGCTCCTTTGGATAGAGAGACAATCAATGATTTACGCAGGAAGAAGCTTTGCTTTTATTGCAAGGGCCCGTATGATTTTAATCATGACTGTCCCCTCAAGCCTAAAGGTCAAAATAGGCAAATGGAGTGGTTTTATGAGAATGATGACTTTGCTGATTTAACGGACCAGCAAGCTAGTATGGCGGATGGGAGCAGGCGTTCTATCCTTCTTGTCAGTGAGGAAAGTGAGAAGATGGAACAGGAAAGTTTTGAGGAAGATTATGATTCTGCTTCTTTTTCTAGGGTGCCAAGGGTGTTTGATTGGGATCATAATAGTTATGAGGCTCAGTTTGTAAACAATCCTCTTTTCGAGGCAGATGTTTCATTATCTCATGATAATCCGCTCTTTGAGGTGGATGATGATTCTACTCTTAGCCTTGATTTAGGGGTGAGCATTGATTGTAGTATCGAAAATTATGTCTGTGCACCGGGATTTCAGACAGGGCTCATTGAGGAGTTACATGATGTGTATATGGTTAGGAGTATTCACAGTGTTACTTTCACTCTTCATGTACATGATCAGTTTCAGATGCACAGTTACGGTATGCACGTGTTAGACATGTTGGATGATAGCATATCACATGCAATTGTAGGGAGCAGGTGTTGTCAGCAGTTTGACTTGCTTTCTTGTGAGTTCCTCTCTCCTGTGACAGATGGTCTTGAGATTGACAGAGTACTACATGATGATCCAGTTGATCTGATACGGAAGTTTCAGGGGATATTTGATGACAGTAGGGACATTACACAACACTATCCTTGGGATCCTGGTAGAGTGGTGTATTCGTTGTTGTAGAGATTGCTTGAGGACAAGCAATTTCAGGGAGGGCGGACTGTAATGTCCCCCTTTTTGGCGTGATCTTGTTTGATGGTGGTTAGCCTATTACTCGGACCCTTGTGGGCTAGCCAATTTGGATAGAGGGTCAGTGATGCATTCTGGAGAGTTTGATTGTTCTTGTTTTCAGTGGAAAGTGATTGGATCACAGCGAGCGTTGGCATTCCAGGAGTTCACAGCTTCTGACGGCACGGGATTATTCAGAGTTTTGAGCAAGTTATGAATTATTAAGTGATTAAGTTAATTATTTAACTTAAATGCCTTTTATTAAAGTCACATTGACTTTAATAATATTTTATATCACTTAAAAATGTTCAAAAAGGGATTTTAATATTTTAATGTCTTAAAATATTAAAAAGTGCGCTCAAAGAATTAAGTCTTAAACTATGGAGAAGACTTAATTAAAAATTAAAAAGATTTAAATGATGCAAAAGGCCGTACCTTCTTGAAATGCGTGCCAATTAGGTATAAAGCATCCCCTGGCAATTGAAACTCATATCTTTTGACTATTTCTCTTTGCCTTGAGCATTTGCCTGTGCATTCTCCTGTGATCAGGGTTTGAACACACTGCCATTGAAGAACGTTACCTCTTCAGTGTGAGCACTCTTGAGATTGTGGAATATCAGTCGAATCAGTGCATGTTGAGAGCTTCAGCCAGAGGTTCTACAGATTCTACAGAGTTTATTTATTTTGAGATTGTTATTTGCTTACAATAATTGAGGGTTTCTACTGGTGGCGCATCATTCCACAGCTACAGAGACTTCTATCAGAGATTCTACTTCTTCCTTTCTTGGTCGTACAACCTTCATTGGGAATTGTGCCTTGAAAAAGGCGTGTGAAGAAATAAATTGAAACGCCTTCCTTTTGTGTGGGTTTTGGCTTCTATCATTGGCGCCTAGTTATTTCAGAGCATTGTGACCAGTTTCTGAGCAGGAGAAACCACTTCTGGAGTCTTGGCGTACCTTCATGCTTGATTTCATCATTTCCAACTGTAGATCTGGCAATTTCTTTATTTAAAATAACTGGAGATTTTCGGGTATGTTTGTTATGCATGATCTTATTGTTTCAGTATAATTAGCACTACTGCATTTCCATTTTGTGAGTTTTTGCTTTAAATTTCAAATTACAAGCAAAAATATGCTGCGCCCCTTCTCTTCTGTCTATTAAGAATTCTCTAAAAAACTAAGAAAACATCTAAAGACTTAAGAAATTAAGGGTTTTGAGCTGAGAGCCAGCAGGGCTCATCACATAGTCGGCCTTCTTATTACAATTTATATTTTATATTATTTTCATCTAAGGGAGCCGACCTAGATGAAAAGTCACCTTGCTTTGTATATATACAAGGTGAAGTTCATTCATTCAAGACATTAAGGTCAATTCATTCCAGTTCGTCATTCTTCAGCAGTTCGCCTTCGCTTGCAGCAGATCCATTCTCAAAGAGAAGTGTTACCATTCATGGAGTGTTACCATTCATGGAGTGTCTCCATTCATTGTATATACTCAGCCTTGTGCAAGGCCTGATTGTAAGCAGTATTCTGCACTTTTATATGATATATATGAAAGTTTATTTGCTGGTTTTTTCTCCCTCGTGTAGGAGGGTTTTCCCACGGTATCTGTTGTGTTCATATTTTTGTGGTGTTGAATTTTCTGTTTGCTTACATTTCTAGTCTAAAAACAACTAACATGGTATCAGAGTGGGTTCATGAAAGTCCGATCAGATTTGTCTGAGCATCATTGCAAGTTGACCAAGCAAAGGATTTATTGAGATTTTTTCAGTTTGTAGTTGAATGTTTATTGAAAGGCATCGTATGTGTCAAATAAGAAGTCATGAAGGACTAAACTTCTCATGACACCGATTATACTTGGAGTTATTTTTGTAATGGCATTGAAGATTAATATCGTAAGGAGGAATCGCATTTGACTAATTTGAATATAGTCACCTCTGTTTCATTTATGTGGATAGAGACAGGGGTGACATGGAGAGGATTTGTTCCATTGATTTCAAGGGAGATCTTAAGGGAAACCGTGGCCAAGGGGAAGTGATAGTATTTAATAATTAAAGCCTCCGCTCAGATAAGGCCTGTTCGATGTGGCAAGATCATCGAGTCTCTAGTGGGTACGCGATTACAAAAGGCAACTCACATTCGCCATAGTTGGGGACTAGGCTCATACTGTATCGAGCATTTCAATTCATCTATGCTGAGGGTTCACTGGGTCCGAAAAGAACAAGCGATCAACCTTCGTGTTCAGGATATCACTGAAATCGAAGTTGAACCTGATATTAATAATGGTTGAATGAAGGGACTTTTATCTCTGACGGACTCTCCCTTGTTGGCTCACAATCCTTCATCTCACTAGAGAAGTAATGGGCGGGAAATCAGAGTGATCATCGGAAGTTTGTTGCAGTTTTATTGTCCTTTATCGCCACCTGAAGCAGATATCTGTCGTTCCTTGAATTTTCGGTCTTACTTTTGAGTCGGGAGTAAACTTTGGAGAGTAAACCGAAACAATCTTTAATAAGTTGTATTAAAGTCACCTTGGAGAGCCGTTTGTCTGTGGAGGTAGAATCGGTATCCTGTAGACAAGAGTTGTGAATGAAAAAAAAAATCGTTAGAATTCAAATTCGAGAAGGAAAATGAATCGGTGATTTAAAACTAGCTTGTGTAATCAATATCGTGACAATCTTTCAGAAATGGTAAAGGAATTGTTGAGCTTTTTCGAGAACTTGAATGGGTTATTTGGAAGTTGATGTGGACCCTTAAAAGGAAGTCGTCAAAGATTGAAGCATACGGCTAACCTCAAATTGGGTTTGGTATGGGTTGTAAGTTGAAGATTAATCCAGGAAGCTAAGTATAAGTTGCAGTACCTGAAATTATGCTAAGATTAATTGTGGTATTGGTCTTGTGCGTGATAACCTGGGTCACATTTTGTTTGTCAGTGCAGCACTTCTACAAGAGTTTACATTTGTTAGTGTTTAGTAGCTTCAGGAGATATTTTCTCCTTAGTTCAAGGCTAGTCGGCCTTCTTATTGCAATTTATATTTTATATTATTTTCATCTAAGGGAGCCGACCTAGATGGAAAGTCACCTTGCTTTGCATATATACAAGGTGAAGTTCATTCATTCAAGACATTAAGTTCAATTCATTCCAGTTCGTCATTCTTCAACAGTTTGCCTTCCCTTGTAGCAAATCCATTCTCTAAGAGAAGTGTTACCATTCATGGAGGAGTGTCTCCATTCATTGTATATACTCAGCCTTGTGCAAGGCCTGATTGTAAGCAATATTCTGCACTTTTATATGATATATATGAGAGATTATTTGTTGGGTTTTTCTCCCTCGAGTAGGAGGGTTTTCCCAGGGTATCTGTTGTGTTCATTTTTCTATGTGGTGTTGAATTTTCTGTTTGCTTACATTTCTAGTCTAAAAAAAACTAACATTCACCATCATTGTACAACCGAGGAAGAGTAATGTCATCGCGGACCAACTGTCAAGAGTACGGTCTGGCAAACCACCCGACGGCATAAATGAAGACTTTCTTGATGCATCTATTTCAAATAGTGGCACTACCCCCGTGGCACGAGAAGATTGGGGAGTACCTATCAACATCATTGTTCTCGAAGGACATGCCATCGGCAAAACAGTGAAAGTTGGTACTGAAGAGCAAGAGCTTCCAACTCATCAATGGGTTGTTGTACAAGATGGGGCCCGATCAAGTACTCCAACGATATGTCATGGAGGAAGAGATCTCAGGCGTATTGAAGGAAGCACACAAGGGATTGGAAAGAGGACACATGGGGCTCGACGTCACAACAAGAAAGATCTTATTGGCAAGCCTCTAGTGGCCGACCGTACATACTGATGCACGGGAATGGGTGGTAGGATGCGACACATGCCAGAGGGTTGGCAAACCTCTGAAGAGGGACTTCATGCCACTCTTCCCATCACAACCTCAAGAGTTATTCGAACGGTGGGGACTTGATTTCATCGGGCCACTGAAGGTCAGTCAACTAAACTGATGCAAATACATAGTAGTCGCCACGGAGTACCTAACGAAGTGGGCGGAGGCTAGAGCATAGCCAAACAATATTGCAGTAAGTACAGCAAGGTTCATGTACGAGCAAATCCTTACAAGGTACGGAATACCAATTCAGATTACGAGTGACAGAGGACGTCACTTCGTCAAACATGTCATTTGACTGATGCCAATGGAGTTCGAGATTCTATACAACCTCTCAAGCCCGTACTATCCAAGAGCGAAAGGCTAGGCAAAATCAACCAACAATGTACTCGTATCAATCATTCATAAATCTTGTGGCGTTGAAGAGGTAGATTGGAAGGAGAGACTACCAACTGTACTGTGGGCATACCATAAGAGCTATAAGGTAACGACTGGCCACACACCCTTCCAACTCATGTACACTCAGGAAGTTGTAGTAGTAGTAGAATACATAGTGCCAAGCTTATAGATTGCAGTAGAAAACAGACTTGGTGATACGGAGAGCTTGAAGGAGAGATTGTTCTAGTTGAATAAGTTGGACGAGCGACGAGTACTAGCTCAGTGGGCGATAGAGGTGATGCAGAAACGAGGAAAAGTTTTGGCACGACAAGCATCTCCGACGAGCCAACTTCCAGCCGGAACAATTATTTTTGAAGTATAACGGCCGTAACAAACTAAAACCAAGCAAGTTTAAAATAAGGTGGTTGGGGCCATTCTGAATTCACGAAGTTGGAGAAAACGAAGCAATCAAAAAAGAAAGACTAGACGGTACTATATTGAAGGATCCTATCAACAGGTCGAAGTTAATTATTTACAAAGAAAGAAGAAGAGAACCCGTGCAGATCAATATGCGTGGATACGCAACCAGAGAGGACTAGCCTATGCAGAGTGAAGAAGACATTGGAGAACAAGAATGGGGCTTAGGAGGCAGCGAATATGTTACAGAGGAAGACTAGGACATGCCAGGTGGTAGAGGAGAAGAAGGAATTGCTTACAAACGGATGGAGGGTATCGTTGTGCCTCGAGTGGACGAGCACTTAACCAATGCCCTCTTTGGAACACCCACTCTCTAGAAGAGGGTGCATGGCCACTAGACATATCATGCAACTTACGTACGTATAAGGAGAGGGTACTTGGTGAAGGAGCTTGATGAGGAAGCCTAGAAAGAAGAGGAAGAGCAAGCCGCAAAAGAACGCAGGGAACGAGAACAAAACGGAAGCAACGAAGAAGAGTGGTTGGATGACGAGGAGTGGAACGCGTATGCAAAAAAGGTGAGACCGTGCCTGAAAACATTTATAATGACAAAAGATACCTTCGTCTAACATGTTGATGGATATACCGAAGACCTACTCAAGCATATGAGAATAAACAAACGAAAGATGTCGTAGGTGGCGAAGGTAGTGACGACAGACAAACTGTGGAGGGTTGTGCCAAACCCAGTCGAGCCACCAACAGTGGAGGGTGAGAAAGTGACATGGTACCAATAGTACGGTGGGCATTACATTGACTAAAGTTTTAAAGGTATAGGTCGCGCCCCTCTGGTAGACAAGTGGTTTGATTTAAAATTCATGGGTACTTGTTGATATGAAGAATGCTACAAGAGACCCCCATATACATGTAAATGGCATCACGCCTCAGAATTGAAAGTTCGAAAAGGCGAGGAAATTAGAGGTGTAAAGAGAAAAAATGACGAGAAGAGAGATGGAAAAAACCAGAAATTGGAGGAGATTAGAAAAGGAGAAAAGTGAAAAAATTAAAAAGCAAAAAGAAAAGGCTGGGAGAAATAAAGGAAAGAAAAGAATTATTAAAAAATTCAAAAAAAAGAATATTGAAGTAAAGAAGATTAGGGAATTAAAGAAGAAAGAAAAATTAAAAGGAAAGAAGCCGAAATATAGAGTGGGAAAACTCAAAGTAAAAGATTTTATCAAATCAAGAGTCATACGATCAAGAAGAAGATAGAAAAAAAAATATAAAGTTGAAACAAATGTCGTAAGATAATATTGTAATTATAAATATATATCGACAATACACAATAAAATCAATTTATATAAATATTATCATAATTATCAAATAATCATCAAAGATAATATTATATTGTAATTATAATTATTATATTATAAATATTAAAATATATAAACAATCTAAATAATAATAAAATAAATATTAAAGATACATAAATATAAAACACCAATATAAATAATATTATAATTATTGAATATAAAAGAGAGTAAAAATGAGAGTAACGAATTAAACCTGAAGTTTATTGTTACCGCCAGCTTGACTATCGACTAGGAGTGAGCATGAATGAATGGACGGGAGTTTACAAACACAGACGCATCTTCTATTGGAAGTTTCCTACTCAAATACGTGAATTGCTACTGGTATGAATATATCGGTTCTTCAATGAATATCGATGCTCTCTACCATTCGGAAGGAGCGGTGACTTTAGGAAAACAAATATTATTTATGCCCTGCATTTTCTTTGTCCTTCGCGGGTCTTGTATATGAAGAAATGTTTAAAATACCAAAGACAATTATTAATTAAACTTGGTCGAGATTGAAGAAGGCAGAAATCAGTGTAAACATCATATTAATCAATTCACTAGTTAATTAATAATTAGTTAAGTCGAATAGACATGAGTGGGGAACACCACTTCTGACATCATGCCGCTCCAAGGCTATATGAGGGAGAGAAATAAGTTTGCACGAGAGGAGGAGAAGTATGGACAGAAGCCTGGAGCTATCGCATATATGCCCAATTATAGATCTGGGAGCTCTTAGAGAGCCTCTCAGTCATCCAGAAAGGTAGCATAGTAAAGAGCAAGTCACCCGACACACAACCAGGTGTAAATAACACCAGGAGAAGATAGATATAGAATAATATATATTTTGAGTAGAAAATTTGTAGTGCTCTTTTGAGAGCCACTGATCGACCACTAATGGATGCATGGAATGAATGGAATGTAACTAAGAAAGGAAGATAATAGCTAGCAACAACAGGGGAAAACAAATCAAGGAATTCACTCATTTGTACAGTTTGACTTTAGATAAGAAAGATAATAGCCAGCAAGCCCTTCTTGAGAACCTTAGTCATCACCATATAGGGACTGCACAAGCATAAGTATAAATCAAATACACAGCCAAGGTTGGATCGCCTGAGTTAAAGGTTATAAAACTGAAGTAGCGACCAAAAGAGACATCATTCGGTCTCAAATCTATATACATATAATTAAATACAGGAGGCAGAAATAACATTCATATTGTGGTGTCCTTTTCGCTTCTGCCCAAAACAATTATAACCGCAAATTATATATTATCATATATTCAATATTATGTGCATGTCTAAGTTCAATAATCAAGTTCAACTTTAGAATTTATATTCTATCTCTAAAGTGATTGATTTTGGGACATGTTTGGAAGATTTAAAGCAACATTAAGGAAAATTAAAAAGGGAACATTTCAGTAGATAAAGGGAAAAACGACAATGTGACAGCAAATACTCTGACCTAGGAGAGCCTTACAGGCATAGAATGCAAGACGTAGTGGCAAGAAACAACTCCAAATTACCCTATCAAAAGAGCCCTTGCTTTATAGCCCGGGTAGGTAAAGTAGCTCAATGTCCTTTTTTCAATTCAACAGAATTTGAAACCTACTTGAAGGCGATTGTGTCAAATTATAACCAGCATGCCCACAGAACCACCCTTGATTATGAGGGTTACCCAATCACCATTGCCTTCTACCCGAGTGACTTTAGGAGGATTTTTGGGATACCTACATCTAGGCAAGTGGTTGCAAACCAACGACCAAAATGAGTGCACATCAGAAAGAAATGATTATAAAACGCATTTGCAGGCCAAACTTAACCCAAAAGGAAAAAGAAACAATCTAGAATGCAGGTGCCAGAGGATTGAGGAAGCAGATGCTGGCAAACTCTGACTGGAAGTGCTCAATGGACCTCATTAAATGCAAACTGACAAGGGCAAGTAGAGTTTCAGACATAGCTACATGGAAGGTCGATTACATGTTTGGGTTGAGCAGAGGAAGGGTGTATAATTGGGCGTTGTACCTGTCTGAGAGAATTAGAGAGTTCCTAGGGTGCAAACACAAAGCCTTTTATATGACCCGGCATTTGATAGCTTTGTTTTTGGATGTCGTATATAATCAAGTGCAGAAGGGAAAGTTGGGAAAATTGCAACCAGCAGGAGACTATGACCATTTTTGGCCAACAATATTCTGGTGGACCACCTTAGATGCTCAGGTAGAAATAGGTGAAGAGCCAAGAATGAGGGAGCGGAAAAGGAAACAAGAAAGTAGTGACGAATATGAGCAGATGTCATTGTCTTTGTCTATAGCCAACACTTCACCTGTAGGCGTTTATTCAGTGGAGGTTAATACTCGTGTACAGGCACCAATAGAGAGGCAAGAGTTGGCCGAGGGAGTACTCGAGGGCTAAGTTACCGGAATCGCTCATATGCCCTGGCGATTCCGGGTATGGGTACGTATCCGAATCGGATACATGTAAAAACCCTGCGGATTCGACCAGGGTACGGCATTTTGAACGAAACGTTTTTCTTAAAATACCCGAATTTTGACGTTTTTCAGCCGTTTTTCTCGTCGACATGGCATGTTTGACCGAATCCGAAAGTCTCGACGCAGATTTCTAAGTGTTTTTTCAATTTTTTGTGGGCTTAAACGTGTGAAACCTAAAATGAAAAATCATGCCCATCATTTTTCACGACTTCACTGCAGAGACGAAGGGTTTTGAGTCGTTTTTCTTGCCATTGATTTTCCACCGCCGCGCATCGCTGTTCATGCCTCCATTGAGCTTGCCTGTGCGTGCCTTCCACTGCTGTGCGTGCCTCCATTGAGCTTGCCGCCGCGCGTCACCTGTGCCTGATGTGAGCCGTGCCTTCCATTGCTGTGAGCCGTGCCTTCCGCCATTGTTCGAACTCCCGCAGGTTTCTTTCTTCCTTCTTTTTTTTTTTAAGTTTTGAAAATGATTTTTGATTTTTCCCGTGTTTTCTTCTATGTTCATTGTTTTTTATTTATAATTTATAATTTATATTTTATATTTTATAAGTTTATACTTTATAGTTATAGTTATATTTTATTAATTATTAGTTTATTAAAAATATGATTATTTGAATATTTCTTATTAAGTTATTTGTTTTAATAATGTATTTGTTATTTTAAAAATTATATTGTATAATATTTATTATTTATAATTTAATATTTAAAATTTTCATATTATTATGTTTAATATTTATTATTTATTATTAAAGTAAATTGTTAAAAACTTAAAACTTAAATAAATAATAACTAATAAGTAATTTAGTAAATTACATTGTGTATATATTTAATAATTTATAAAAAATAACAATTTTAATTTGTATTTGATTTGTATTTAATATTTATTATTTTAATTGTTAACATTTTTAATTTTAATATTTTGTAGCTTATTTTACATTTTATATTAATATATTAATAAATTGTTAAATTAATAAATTAATAATTGATATAATCATAAATTTATAATACTAATAGATGTTAATTTTAGTTTTTTTAAATATATATTTAATATTTATTGTTCAATAATTGTTTTATGATTTTTTTTGTAGCATTTGCATAATGGCAACCAGTTCGACTTCTATCGGTGGACCCACCTTTAAAACCGACCCAAATTCACCTCTATGGAAATATGTAAAAATGATACAACAAGTTAAAGGGGGAGGAACATTTGTTTGGATATGCAATCATTGTAAAGTTTAGTATACTAGCTCATACAGTCGTGTGAAATACCATTTATGTTGCATTCCTAAACAAGGAATCTCAGTATGTACAGGAGAAAATGGTAAAGAATTACATCCTCGCAAAGTAGCAACATATATTAAAGAGCAAGAGGAAGCAGATGCAAGAGCTGGTCGTGCTACAAACCATCCCTTGCTGAGAGGAAGAGGAAGAGGAAGTGGAAGTGGAAGGGGATCAAAGAGACCTCCTCCTTCTCCAACAGATAGTGACTTCCCTGATGTTGTAGTAGAGAGCCACCCATTTTTGGATAGAAGTGAAGATCATGTTGGTGTGAAGAGAAGCAAGGGGCCATTAGAGAGAGCATTTAAGCTTGAAGCAAGAGAGCTTGCAAATCAAGCCGTTGCAAGATGTTTATATGCAAATGGTTTGGCATTTAATGTTGTAAGATCACCATATTGGCAAGATATGTTGAGAAAGGCAAGTGACTGTCCACCAGGGTACACAGGGCCAGGTTATGAGAAGGTGCGTACCACCTTACTAGCAAAGGAGGTAAAAGGCATAAACAATGCATTGGCTCCCATTAGAAATTCATGGAAAAAAACAGGGGTGTCAATTGTTTCAGATAGATGGAAGGATGCCAAAAACTGGTCATTAATCAATGTGATTGCAGTGAGCCCTAAAGGGGCAATGTTTTTGAAAGCCGTGGATTGTGAAGGACAAGTGAAGGATGCACAATTTATTGCTAACATCCTTATACAGTGCATTCAAGATGTGGGTCCTGAAAATGTTGTCCAAGTAATAACAGACAACGCAAAGAATTGTAGAGCTGCAGGTATGTTGATTGAGACACAGTTTGAGCACATATTTTGGACACCCTGTGCTGTTCACTCTCTCAACCTCATGCTACAAAAGTTGGGTGCGAAAATAAATTGGATCAAACAAATGTATGCTGAAGCTAAAGAGATCCAAATGTTCATCACAAACCATCAAATGTCACAAGCCATTTTTAGATCATTTTCAGCATTGGAGTTGCTAAAGGTAATTGAAACACTTCAACTTTTAAATTTTACATTTCACTTTAGTAATTTACTAATTACTAATTTATTATTTAAACTCAAGCATGTCTTTTTTATATTTTAATTTTAATTTTAAATTTTTGAATAGGTTGCCGAAACTAGATTTGCATCAAACACGATTGTCTTGAGGCGACTTGTGAAGGTTCGGGAGGCACTTTCTAGCATGGTTATCAGTCAAAGTTGGTCCCTATGGAGGCAATCCAATACTGAAAGGGCAACAAATGTAAAACAAATGATCCTAGATGACACTTGGTGGGAACGAGCAGAATATCTTCTTAGATTCACGGAGCCCATCATGAGTATGATCCATTTTACTGACATGGATAAGCCATGTTTGGGAGAGGTATATGATGGTATTGATTCGATGATCGAGCAAATGAAAATCGTCATCAACGAAAAAGAGCAAGATCTTGATGAAACTTTCTTCAAAGAGGTGCAAACAATTTGTGTTGAGCGGTGGAACAAAATGACCACCCCACTACATCTTCTTTCATTTGCATTAACTCCCAAATTTTATAGTGATGAGATTCTTGCTTTGCCATCAAGAGTGCAACCATATTCAGATCAAGAAGTTGGTGTGGGTTGTTTGAAAGCACTTGGTAGACTCTTCCCTGATCAAGAAATGGAGTATATAGTTAGAGCTGAGTTTGCTGATTTTGTAGCCGGCAAAAATCAAAGTATTGCTGCTTCATGTGATAAGTATAGGATGGATGCTCATTCTTGGTGGTATATCAATGGATTTACAACACCACATCTCCAAACCCTTGCAATCAAAGTTTTATTGCAAGTAAGTTACTTAGTTTTTATTGCACTCTCTAAATTTATATTGTTTACTATTTTAAAAATAATAAAATTGTCAACTTATAATTTAATGTTTGATTTACAATTTTATAATTATAAGTTCCTCTCACTTTCTTTCAATAGGTTGCTAGTTCCTCTTCAGCTGAGCGAAATTGGAGTACATACTCCTTCATCCACTCAGTGAAACGCAACCGATTGGCAGCAAGTAAGGCGGAAGAGCTTGTTTGTGTGCATTCCAACTTGCGCCTTCTTACCCATAAAAAGAATGAGTATAAGGAAGGAGGCACGAGGTTGTGGGATGTAGATCCAGAGCGAACTGATTTGGATTTTTCAGCTGCCACACAATCTTTACTTTCTGTGGAGTCGGATACCCAACATGCTCCCAGTGGAAGTGCTAGTGGGGCTACATGTGGCTCTACTAATTTACCTACATCATTGAATGCCAATGATGACGTTGATCAGGATCTTGATCTTCCTGATGATCCATATGAAGCCCACTGTTAATTGTATTATTTTGTTTTAAATGTTGAACCAATGAACAATGAATTCAATATAATTATATACCTATCGTAACATTCAAGATCTAAGTTTTGTTTAGCATATGCATGATATGTGGTATTCTAAATTTAATTCTAGTTTTTACTTTCTAGGCTGCAAATATGTCTATATCTATGATTTTTATATGTTTTATGTACGGACATACCCAAACGTACCCACACCCAAAAAAAAAATTGACGTACCGTACACGTACCCGTACCCGATTCGGCAACTTAGCTCAAGGGGGAAGGAGTTGCCGTGGAGGTTGAGGCTAAGGGTGGAGAAGCCAAGGAGTAGCAGTGATTGGCACAACAGAGATCACCACCATTTCCTTAGCGTCACCAGAAGGAGAAACACCACATGTGGACAGTTGGTTACAATTGTTAGGATCTCCTATACGAGTAGACGACATATCTCCTCTACACTCACCTCAGCAGATGGAAATAGAGGCGGACATACAGCAGAGAGAAGTCGTACCAGTTGAGAGCATACACTCGGTTGTGACAATGCCAGTCACCAAGCAACCAACCATCAAGCAACCAGTCGTTGAGATAGGAGAGCCCGCACAGCAGGTAGTGCAGATTTCGTCTGATGCTGAGACTAGCACTACACCTAAGCCAACCGTATCTACCTCCGCAGAAGTGGATGAGGAGTCAAGTGATTCAGCCTTGTGAGAGGGAATTGTCATTGAAATTCCCAAACTAGAGAGAGAGGATCTAATGGGGACCATTGAGCAGTACCTTCACAGTTTGGAGCCCATCGCTGCAGCGATACACGAGGTATCTAGCATTGCCAAAACCTGACTATAGCTACTTTCCTATAGCAAGGTGCGAGGTACGGAGGATTCTGAGTTTCATAAAGACAAACAGTGATAAGGAATTCAGACGCATTTTTACAGGTGAAGATTGGCTAGACAAGGAGACACTAGAAATGTTGACGGCCTGGCTCCCAAATAGGCCGACATTCCACGGGAAGGATAGCAAGTTGGTAGCTCAGCTTTTTGAGATGGAAATGGCCTACAGAGAGTTGTTTCACATGTGCGAAATATATGAAGTAAACCATTTGAGAATGATTGATGAGGCTGATAAGGCTATAGCCCTTTCTGAGAAGATTTGTGCAGAGGCAAATTCCTTTAAGAGTAAGTTTCAGCAACAGGCTCGTCTTCTAGATGAGGAGAAAACTAAGGTGGTTGCCAAGGATGTAGAGTTGCTTGAGAAAGACAAGAGGATACAGGCCCTCGAAGAAGAAATGGCCAAGCAGCTGGAAGCAAAGGACAAAGAGATAGAAAAGGTCAACAAGCATTTGAAGGCGGCAGTGCAATTGGTGAAGACAACAAGGGAAAAGGAGTTGAAGGCAACTTGCCATCTACAACAACGAACCGAGGAGGTGTATCGGCTAAGACAACTTACCAATCGAGCAGCCATCCCCATTTCATCAGTCCCCCCACTGCCAGGGACGTCTTCTCAACCTTCCTCACACTAAAATTACTTATAGTGTCTCCCAGCTTTTGTAGTATTCGTTTGGGAAGACAACTTTTTTCTGGAGGGGATGTAGTTAGCATAGTTAGTCAAAAGTAAATAAAAACCAATAGAATAAATAAATAATACATGTTTTGATTCGGCTATTAGTCCCCGATGGTGATTAGTTGATCGGGTTGTTTCTGTCGGTTGGTGTCCTCAACCAACACTAGCTAACTATTTATAGTTCCAAATTAGATGTAATCGGGGGCAAGCATAGATGCTACATATTGTAATGATTGCTACCATATGAATATAATACCAATACATTGTTCTGTGCAATTGCTATGTGATTACTTTATTCTACCAATGTTGTTCTGTAATTCCGTTTACTCTATATTGCATTTACCACGTAGTGAGTAAACAAATATTAGGTCAAGCCATCTTCATATCCTACCACCATTGGTGAGTTTAAATTTATTCTTCCTAAAACATAGAATCTTCCTTGAAAAAGAAACTCCAATCAACTTTAGTTCAATTCTCATTTCTTGCAACATTCTTTAGAACAACCACCACTTTCATCGCCACATTCTTCCTTGCATTTTTGTTTGGCAGCTACAAATCCTTAGGAAGGAAACAAGGACCTCATTACAAACTCCACCCCTCTTCCTATTGCAATAAACATCTTCCACTAACACTTCTAAGGCACAATTCTAACTAGCACCTCTTCCAAGCTTCCTAGGAAGTTCCTTTTCTACAAATTTCTTTGTCAAGGCTCACACTATAAAAAATATCTCCCCAAACCTAAGATGACCGCTACAAACATTGAAGCAATGTCACCATTAACTTTATAGTTTGTACCTAAGCTCTATTCCAAGGAATTATTTCCCTAAGACCATTTTCTTGCCGACATGGAGAAATTGGTTAGAGAAAGAGTTAGGATAGAGTTGATTGCAAAAAAAAATTATCGGATTTGACCTAATAGAAACCAACGAAATTAGAGATGGTGGATGGCGTGTAGTCATCATGGACTTGGAACCTAGTTCCAACTTTGTTATATACTATAATGTATCCATTTTTTAGCATAATCAATTTGTAAGCAATTAGATTAGTTTCCAAGTTTTCTTGTAAGCATCTTGGTGAGTTGGGGAGAACTCCAAACTTTTTGGAGTGCTTAGGGTTGGTTACAGTGAATTTGGTTCATGGAAATGAGCTCAATAGGCAATGTGGATCATTGACTCTCTCAAGAGTGAATTTTGACTTTTGGTAGCTTCTCCAAACTTCTTGGAGGAGCAGTCTATTTTTAATAGATCACCAGTTGGCTTCGATCATCATCCCAAGTCTTTAGAATCATGTTGGTATGATCAAAGTTTGTTTCTAATGTAGTTTCAAATCTATCTACAACTTGGGTAAGCTATTGAGTTATTATTTAATTAATTCACTTAAGTTGTCTAATGTTGGGAAATATTAAAAGAATAATTTAGTGTAGTAGCTCGTTGAAAAGGTATTAAGTTGTATTTTAAGTTGGACACCTAGACTTGGGGGTATTTTCTCATTAAAAGTAACATTAATTTCCTCAAATTTCTTTGTGAGAGAAAAAGAGAATTATTATATTTTTAAATTGAATATTTCCCTCCAAAAAGCTATATAAGGAGGATGTGGGTTCATTTGAAGAGGAGACTTGAAAATATGATATTGTTATGTTGTTGAAATGAACTTGAGTTTTCACAAGCTTCTTGAGGACGAAAGCCCTCTTGGAGTAGCTGGTTTAGGGGATGAAAAACCCCCTAGCAGGTCTTGGTAATTCCATCCAAAGATTAGAGTTGTGCTACAAATTGATGTTTTCAGTTTGGGTTGCAGAATGAAGCTTTTTGCAGTGTTTTAGTTGCTAATTTGGAGTGATTGTTAGAAAGATTCAGAGTTTTCTCAAAGGTGTTCGTTGGAAGGCGATTTTGGGGTACTCAAAAGCTGTTGTACCATTCCAGCTGGTCGCCTCTTTATTTGTAAGGCGATTTTGGGGTACTCAAAAGCTGTTGTACCATTCCAGCTGGTCGCCTCTTTATTGGTAAATTTGCTGAGTATTTCAATTTCTTTGATTTCTATTTAAATTTTATTTTTCCTCATCATTACAGGTTGTACACTCTACCAAGGTGTTGTAGTCACAAAGAACAGGTCGTACAAATATGGTACAGGTCTTGCCATGGTGTTAGAGAGGAACAAATGAGCTGGGAACCTGAGCGCCTAGATTTGGGATCTCTTTTCACTTTGAAAGGGGGCGCCTTGTTACTATTTGAAGATAACAGGTCATTGGAAGGTGAAACAAATGTTAGACGACTTCTGATGTCATTTTAGGTGTTGTACCTGTTGTACTAGTGCCCATATCAGACCTGTATAAGTCTGATTTCCCTTACAGTCTGATATATCCTCTTTTCAGTAAGATTTGCTGAATGTTTAGGCACGGTTTGAAGTGGTGTTTCAATTATTTTTCATGTTGGGTGTGTTGGATGACAGTTGATGAAGATTTTTTAGTGTTTTTCTTGCTGTTCAGACCTGTTGCAGCAAATTTCCAATGAATTACAGCCCTGTACCAGCATAATATCCAACATTTATCAACATGCATTGTTTTTGTTCCAAGCAAGGTGGGTTTATTAATGATTTGGGGTATTGTTTGGGGTGCTACAACAATGTGATTTTACATCAACACTTGATCAGCAGATAACCCTCTTTTTTTATGCTTACAATGCATATGTGCTAGCATTGTAATGCTTTGGATGGTCATACCACCGAAAGCTATTATCCTTACTCGTTCTAAATTGTAACACTAGATGGTTCTGCTAGTGAGATTGTTCTGGTTTAATGTCGAAACTTCCCCAATCAACAAGTGGTATATTGTAATTGCTCCCACTAGATAAGTGGTAGAAGATTGCTTTTCATCTTCCAGTAAGTGGATGTGCCCTTGTAATTCGTGCCAAAAAGTGGATGTTTACTTCTTTCAGTACATTTTATGCACTTCATTGAAAAAGCTGTGGTATTGGTTGCCTTGCCGCCTAATGCCTTACTTTCAGTTGTTGACTTGGTTTAATAATCTGAAACGTAGTATGCTCTCACCTTGCCCCTACCAAGATTTGGATGATCAGAAAGTGGAATGGATATATTGCATTGTAATCTCATTTCTAGTTGCATTGTTTTCGAACAAAAAATCTAGGGTGGTTATTATAGTGGTTGCAGAGCTGGTGTTCCTAATAGCCTGTACTCCTAATCTTCTCATGCAGCTGCAATTTTCTCTATGAGTGATAGAGAACTTCGATATTATATTAGAGAGCAAAAAGACAGCTAAATTAGATACCTCAAACCCTAGTTGAAGAAACTTTTCAAAAGTTCCAAGAGTTAGACAACATCCCGCTAGTGATAGTGAAAGTTTATCAGAAAACATGGCAAAAAGAGATAAGGGAACAGTCCCACCAAACAGTTTGAATCCCAGAGCAAAGAGAAAGTTTGATACTATGTTTGACAAAATGGCATTGACGTTGGCCAAAATGAATCAGAATATGCCACAAGTTACTTCAGTTCAGAATCGGGTAACTTCTTCCAACATTGATAATCAACATAACGGTAATGGACACACTGTTGGAGCAACTTCTGGGTATCTTCCTAGTCGTCTCCAAGCTACATTTCCACATAGAGAGGAAGCTCAAGTTGTTTTGGAAGCCCAAATTCTGATGACGAATGAAGTGAACAGTAGCTATGCAGAATATGCCACTCTTTCGTTGGAAATCCATGATATTTTGACTCTTGAACAATTCATGAACCAGAAGAAGAAGAGAGGTGGTGGAAGAGCTGATAACAAAGGTTCTATGACGTAGAAGGACTATCAGGAAGATCTTGGGAAGGTAACTTTAGCAGGCTTTGATGGGAGTGATAAGTGCACAGCTCGTGCTTTGGTCTAGAAGCTAGATTTTTTTTTGTCCCTAAGACCAATGCTAGAGGAAGAGGCAACCAATTTTGCCACTTTGAATTTAGATGGAGTACCCCTTGAATGGTGGTACCATGGCTTGCTAACACTAGGCAAACATTTTATTACCACCTATGATGGGTTCACAAACAAGTTCATTGAAAGATTTGATAAAAAGGATCTTGAGATGCAGTTTAGAGAGCTTGCATAGTTGAAACAACATGGTTCAATTGATGCCTACATTGTTGAGTTTCAAAGACTCTTTGTGATGGTGCCTAACATCTCGGAAAGAAGATTTGTAGTCCTTTTCAATGAAGGGCTAATGGAGCCACTTAGACAGTTGGTAAAAGCCTTTGGCCCACCAACTCTCCAAGAAGCTATCAAAAAGGCAAGAAGTATGGAGTTTCCTGCTCCAAAGAGTAAATTTCCATCAAAGACCTTTCAAAACAAAAAAGACAAGAAACATTTTACCAAAGAGTCAAATCAGTCCAAAGATCTACCTTCAAAAAATATGGATGAAGACCTCTGAAATGAACTAAGGTAGAAGAAACTATGTTTTACATGCAAAGAACCATGGGCCCCAAACCATAAATGTTTTGAGAAAGGCAAGAATCGACAATTGGAGGCATATTCAGCTGATAGTTTTGAATCAGAAAATTCAGAACAGCAGACTAGTACGGAGGAAAGTGTGGAAGAAGAAGCACGAGAAGAACACAAGGAAGGGGAAGTGAAGGCACTTTCGCCCGACTTTCAAGTCTACAAACGATTGATTCTTTTTGGGTTCATGGGATGTTATGTGGGCAGAAAATTGGTGCTCTCATTGACACAGGTGTTACAACTTCATTAACAAAGGAGTTGTAGCACGAAGAGGCCTCAAGCCTGAAAGATTTGAAGGATTTAGTGTTATGGTTGCTAATGGGTTCACTATTTCTTGCTCAAGGAGGATTCCATAGTTGAGTCTACTACTGGCCAACTACGAAGTCAATGATGATTTCTACGTGCTGAGCATTGGAGATACCGATGTTGTTCTTGGCATTCAATGGTTTCGTTAATTGGGAGAGATCAACCTGAATTTGCAATCCATGGAGTTGAAATTCCAAGATGAGGGGAAAAAAAATTGTATTGACAGTAATGTCTAAAGATGGATCTCGTGTCGTCACATGAAAGAGAATGGAGAGAATGTCCAAACATGGGAAAGAAACAAAGTCCAAATGAGGAAGAAAGGCACAAACAAGAGAATGTAAATATCGTCCAATCTTTTATAATCCCCTTTTTGACAAGGATGTAGAGTTAGTACTTCATAATCTGCTTTTTGTGATGCATGTTGAAAGTATTGGGGAAGAACATCAAGAATATAATCTAATGGGATTAAAAGAACAATTTTCTCATGATGGTTTGTTTCCTATTGTGAATCATAGTGAATTGAATCATCATGGCATGATGGTTGACTTTATGGAATTGCCACAAGGAAAGGAGTCCGATCTTTATTTTGAGATTAGTTATTCGGAGAGCATTGGTTCTAGTGTTGAAACTTCAAGCATCATCAAACGCCCTCTAGACAAAGTTCACATGAAAACCAAAGTAGCACAGCATCAGCATAGTTGAGCTACTTTGTTGATGAGTAAGTAAGTTTGTAAAAGATCATCAATGAAATATCCCCCTTAGCTTTTTCCTCAATTTTTTGCACATAAACTTCACCTGTTAGCGTTAGCTCAATGAAAGATAACAACTAAAAGTAACTGAAATATACTCTCTCAATTTTTTTGATTTTTAAATGAACATTTACAATGTAACCAAGCACCCGTTAAGGTTAGTATAACCCAAAACGTGCATGAAAGAACTCTAACCAAGAATGCGCCCTAAAACCACTTAAGGAGGAGGGGCGGGCATATGGTCAGAGGATCCCTAGGATCTACTGAATCAAAGATTACAAAGATTACACTAAAAGAGAGAGATTAAACTCGACACCAAGAATGTGCACACAAGATCCTTTGACAGGCAAGGTGCTAACATATGATGGAGTACTAATATTGAATTGAAATGTAGTAAAGGCGGATAACCAACCAAAGGAACTTTCCACGCTACCACCAAACAGTGGGGGGAAAAGATTACAATTTAAACACTTCTTCTACTGCGGAAGGCATCCACTGAAGAGTGGGGATTCGCCACTTTGAAAGTGGGTATGAAAGAGATTACAATTCAATTTATCCTCACTGGCGGTATACCATCCAGGGGTGCTTAGTGTGAAACTAATTAAATAATGCAACAATTGTTGAAAACTGAAACAGTACTACTGTTAACAGTTTGTACAAATAAGAAGGCTGCAAATTACAATGTTTTTCACCAATTTTCAAGCACCAACTTATACATTATTTCCATGTCATAACATAATGAGAAAAGAAGAAGAAAGATGGAAACAGCAAATGATTTAATTCTGTTTCAGCAAACTGTAATTCTGGAAATATCAAATCAGCAACTACAGAAAATTATCAAATGCTCATAACTCAATCGAATTACCTCTGAATTGCATGATTCTGTAATGATCAACTAGAAGATAGGTGCCCCTATTGAGATGAAGAAACAACCTCAAAACACCACTATTTATTTACGGCGCAACTCCCAATGCAAACTGAAATGTACGGCCTCCTTGCAAGGGCAATTTTAGTAAATAAAATCATAAACTTCAAATTTAAATCTGCAACTCTCCAAGAAAGGTCACCCTTGGTCTAGGAATGGAAAGAGCAAATACCCATAACAAAATAGAAATCACTCTCAAAGCTGTAAATAGAAATGTCCTTCAGCCATGAAAGGACCAGCAACACAATTTCTAGAAATAACCTCAATTTCTCCAACACTGAAGCTCAATATGTACTTTTGAATGAAGCACACTCTCAATCCATCATCTAGGGAACCATAGTTTTAGGCCCAAAGAGTGGAATAGAATTGCTAAGCTTTCCCTTAGCCGGATTCTGGATTTCAAACCAGTAGCATAAATTTGCTTTCCAAAACATAACATAATCAACTCTCCACAATGCAGCAATATATAAGTTTCAATGGGAAAATGAAACACTTTGAATTCCAAGAAATTGAATCACTTGAACTTCCCAAGGGACGCCACCTTCAACCATTCATTTTATTGTGAAATAATAAAACATTATTTCCCTTCCCTTTAGGCGTCCATTTCTATTTGCAACAATAAAGCATTTAATAAATCATTAAATGCTCAACATGACCCATTAATGTCCCCTCTTTAAAACAACATGAAGTTATCACTCCTAGGCATGGGGGGACAACTTTAAAACATGAAATTAACTAAGTATAACACTTAGTCCAAGGAGATAACCAAAACCAAAGCCAATACGAAAACTGATGGATTACCACAAATAACATGATGACCTGAGCTAAACTGCAAATGATGATACTGCCAAGATTAGACTTACTAAAAATAGCCACTGCCAAAAATAGTAAGTTCACTTCAACTCAACAGAAAGCCAAACTGATCGGCCACACTGAACTGCAAAAGATTGAGTTGCTGCTAGAGTGATATTGCTATAAATATACTTACCAACAATAACATATTGCTATAAATAGTAAGTTTGCCAAAACCAGATCTGTATGCCAACTGAGCAGTGTCATGACTTACTATAAATAGTAAGTGTTTCCAAATATCTTTTAAGCACAACCCAGACAACCATCATGACTTACTATAAATAGTAAGTGCCCGGAAAGGATGTCAGATTCAGATGCAAGTTACCCCATCTTGAAGCTCTTCAAAAACCCAGAAAGCTCCACTAGACATGCGTCAAAAAAACACACATGCAAGCCCTCAAAACTGCATCTGAAACTTCCTATAAAATAGGAAACCCTAATTTCCCATTCTGCTTAGCCTACGAGTTTCTGGAAATAGTCTAAAACCAATTGTAGAGAGTAGGGCTAAATCGGGGACATTACAGTAACCCTTCACTTTCTGATCACCTAGATCTCGGAGTGGGCAAGGTGAGAGCATACGGTGTAAGGGGATCTGATAACAATAATCCGAAATGCTTGAAATACAATGCTATTGGCAGAGAGCCAGCCAATAGAGAAAATGTAAATGCTTAGGCGGCAAGCCACCCTCTTCCACTTTTCATCGAGCTACAGGAAAAGTTAATGAAACTAAATAACTTTGCAGCATAGCCAACCACTTCCACTTTTCAGCGGGTAACAAAGTAAGAAAGAAAAATAGGCAGCAAGCCAGCCTCTTCCACTTTTCAGCGAGAGTGAAAACGCGGAATACTGAAATGAAATGTTGATACTATATCAGCGATTACAATATGATATCAAAACTCTACAAATCAAGTGAGAATCATACAACAGTGAAGCACAAGTGTTGGGTAATCATCTCAAATCACTAAAAAGACGAGGCATCATGAAAATATGAAGAAATGACAGATACCAGGTCTGATATAAAGGAGCAGCATTCTGATTATTCTGATCAGCAAGCTTGGGACACCTTCAAACGCTCATAACTCCCTCCATACTCCTGCGAATGACCTCAAACTGGATGCAAATGAAGCCTAAGGACTAGGCATCCAAGATCATGTAGAAAACCTCCACCAAATAGCTTTGAATATTTAGGTATGTTTCCCAAGGACCCTGTTGCAAATGGTGCGGCCCTCTAGGGAGGTTGACCTCCAAGCAAAAATCACACACCTTCTAAAATCACCAAAAAAGAAGAATAGGGGCGCCCAGTTGCAAGGCTTCCAATGAATCATCACCCACAAAAATCGACCAACTCCTCAAGAAGATGTGATCACAAAAGAGGATCAGCTAGTTATGTAGAAGCACTCCAAAAAAACACCAAACAACAAAGGAAACACACCAAAAAATGCCTTAGAAGATATCAAAGCCACACCATACTGAAAGCATAAATGAAGCCATCACCATTGAAGCTCAAATTGCAACCTCAAGATGATGATGCACCAAATGATTAGCTAGGAGTTGTCTTTCAAACCCGAAATTGATGAAGAGCTAGGAGGTATTCTAATCCCAAAGCAAGAGTCTGAAACAAATTCAGCAACACTTCGTTATGAAATGAAAATGTGATCCCAAAATGAGAGAGACAACATTGTATTTATAGATTTCCAAACCCAAGAATTCAAATCTTCATTTCCCTATAAAAGGGACCAAGAGAGAAGAATAAAATATCCTTTTTAATTTCCAGCTTTGACTTGACTTTGGGCGCCCAACTTCATTTAGCCAATTTAACTTTCTATAATGCAATAATATATCCAACATGGACGTCCACATGAGAAAACACAAGTTAAAAACAACTTAAGTCAATGAGCCTAGGCGTGGGGGCCAAAAAGCACATTAGAAATATCAAAATAATATGGCTTAAGTTATTAACTTTCCAATTCTAACTCCAAGAAGGCTGAAGAAGCTTTTGCCACTTACTGCACTGCCAAAAATAGAGACTAAATGCAAAACTGCTGCCAAACCACACTACCAAAAATAGCACTTACTAAAAATAGCATACTGTTAAAAATAGTGACTCCAAACACCGTTTGAGCACAAACCGAGCAGCTGTTGAAACATACTAAAAATAATAAGTCCAAAAATATCCTTTGATGGAAATGCATGTCACACCCTTCTGAAGCTCTCTGAAAACCCAAAAAGACCTAGAAAACAAACTGCCAAACTCCTGCAAACAACCCCCTAAAAACTCAGAAGGAACCTCCTAGAAAATAGGAAACCCTAATTCTGCTTCCGACAAGCCTACTAGCCTCTGAGATAGGCTAACGGTCATCAAATGGAACTAACGTTGAGCCATGATGATGGTTAGAGGTTAATGATGATGGTAGGAATGTACCATGGTGGAATATGCAGCAAAATTTCAATGTTAGAATTGTTGAAATCATTCCAATCAGCCATATTATTTCTTATCATAGGGTGGAGCGAATTTCAATTGCTGACTATTTCGGAGGTTTTTTTCTTTACAGAAGAGGTTCTAGTCAATATCATGCTCTTGTTTCTGATTTTGGTAAGAAAATTTCACATTTGCAGCTGTTGTTCCTCTTTCAGGTTGCTATTTTTGATAAAATCAGATCATTATATGTTACTTTCAGACTTAAACAGCAGTAAGTAAAGACATTTTGAGGTTACAGGATCATTGAAGAATGTTCGTAAGTGTTTCCAACTGAAGCAAATGGATACTCCATCCAACACAATCTTGATTTGGGGGGAAAATCAGGTGAGTTATGACTCATAAATTGTTTCCAGCTTGCACCAATGCTGTTGTAGATCCATTTTTGGAAGGAAAATACTTCAGTATCATTAATGAAGGGTATGATGCAAAGGAATGTGTTAGAAGTTTTAATAGATTTTCTTGAGAGATAACTCAAGATAGCAGATTGTTGCATGATTATAACCATCTTTTGGAGACTCTTAGCATGAAATCAGTGTATGACTACTCAAAATTTTCAGTTAGTAACCGAATGGCGCAATGGAATCATGATAAAGGAGGGAAAAATTTCAAGGAGCTCACTGAAATCTTGCAGAGATTAGTTGCTCTTTTTGCAAGAAGAATGAAGAAGGTTTTATTTGCAGGTGTGTTGTGGTATAATGCATCAAACAAAAGAGTTCACAAACCTCCAAGATTGGTTTGGGATCCTAGAATTACTCTCATCATTCAAAATTGAAGAGTAGGTTGAGACTGCAATTGCTTGAGCCACCAATTTTGGGGAGGTAGGATTGTAATGTCACCATTTTGAGTAGAATCGATTTGTGAGAATTTAGCTCAATTTCCAAGTTTTTTGGATAGCTTCTTGGTGAGTTGGGGAGAACTCCAAACTTCTTGGAGTGTTTGAGGTTGGTTGGTAGTGACTTTGGTTCATGGAAATGAGCTTAGGAGGTAGTGTGGATCAGTATGGCACTTTCAAAAGTTAATTCTGACTTTTGGAGGCTTCTCCAAACCTCTTGGAGGAGCAATTTTTTTTTAATAAGTCTCTTGATTGGCTTCGGTCATCATCCTAAGTCTTCAAAATCATGTTGGTATGATCAGAGTTTGTTTTCGATATAGCTTCAATGCTTTTCCGCAGCTTGGGTAAGCTATTAAGTTATTATTTAATTAATTCACTTAAGTTGTCTAATATTGGGAAATATTAAAAGGACAACTTTGTGTAATAGCTCATTGGAAAGGTGTTAAATTATATTTTAAGTTGGACGCCTAGGCTTGGGGATCTTTTCTCGTGAAAAATAATATTAAATTTCCTAAAAGATCTTTGTGAGGGAAAAAAATAATTATTATATTGTTTAATTGAATATTTCCCTCCAAAAAGCTATATAAGAGGATGTGGGCTCATTTGAAGATGAGACTTGGGAATAACATTGTTATGTTGTTGGAATGAACCTAAGTTCTTCCAAAGATTCTTGAGGATGAAAACCCTCTTGGAGTAACTGATTTCGAGGACGAAAACCCCCTAGCAAATCTTGGTAATTCCATCCAGGGATTATAGTATTGCTACAAATTGAAGTTTTCAGTTTGGGTTCCAGAAGGTGTTTGTTGTGTTTTGAGTTGCTAGTTTGGAATGATCATTAGAAAGATTCAGAGTTTTTTTGAAGGTGTTTGTTGGAAGCCAATTTTGGGGGACTCATAGCTGGCCATACCATTCCAACCGCCAATCACCTCTTTATGGGTAAATTTGTTGAGTGTTTCATTTCCTCTGTTTTGTGTTTAGATTCCATTTTTTCTCAACGTTGCAAGCCATACTCTCTACCAGGTTGTTGTAGTCACAAAGAACAAATTGTACAAATATGGTACAGGTCGTACCATGGTGTTGGAGAGGGGCCAATGAGCTGGGAACCTAAGCACCTAGTTTTGGGAGCTCTTTTCACTTGGAAAGGGGCCAAATTGTTACTATTTGCAGATTCCAAGTCATTGGAAGGTGGAGAAACAAATGTTAGAAGATTTATGATGTCATTTTAGAGGTTGTACCTGTTGTACCAGCACCCATATCAGACTCGTATAAGTCTGATTTCCATTACAGTCTGATATATCCTCTTTTCATTAAGATTTGGTGAATATTTAGGCATGGTTTGAAGCATAGTTGAAAAACTCGGACTCGGCAATAACTCGGCAAACCCAAAAAATTTAAAAACTCGGGACTCGGCAAAAACTCGGGGAAAAACTCGGCAATAACTCAGCAAATTTATCGAACATTTGAAAATACATAATTTTTTAAGATATTATTTAAAAACACACATATAAACTGAATTTTTAGAACATATTACTGATTTCATCATATATAAATCAAGATTAGAGTCTAATGCATATCAATCATCAATGTATCTACTATCAACTGATTTCATCATATATAAATCAAAATTAGAGTTTAAAACCTTAATACATATCAATCATCAATGTATCATAGACCAAAAAACAAGTTCGACTTCTCAATACATATCAACTTCAAGTTTCAATATCAATAAAAATTATCTATCCTAAATTTCTTCTCCGACTGAAACTCAAAAGCTTTTGTCGCTGTTGTGTGGGTGGTGCTGATGTAGATGGTATAGTTGTAGTGTTCTCAATAGGAGCCTCAACAGGTGCGTCGACAGGTGCCTCATCCATAGGGATAGGATCAAGCTGTGTGTGTGAAGAAACCTCTGCTGACTGACCAAGCTCGCCTACTTCCTCCTCATATGCTGCCACCTCTGCTTCCCATTCAGCTGCCTCTACCTCCCTCTCCATCTCAGCGAACTCCTCATCACTTATCCATGGTTCCACATCGACCTCATCAGGCTCAGCAGTCCAATCTGAGAATGGATCAATGTCATCAAGGTCAAGTGCTTCATGTGAACTCAGCCCTTGTACCTTCTTCTCATGCAACCGAAGGTTGTACCAAACGTAGACAAGGTCATTCAAGCGATTTTGAGTCAACCAATTGCGCTTCTTCATGTGAATGGCCTCAAAGACACTCCAGTTGCGCTCACAACCAGATGCACTACAAGGCTGCGATAAAATACGAATGGCAACCTTTCGAAGATTAGGCGTTGTGGCACCATAATCTTCCCACCACAAATCTGCAAGGATAACAGTTGTCATTTATAACTTAGTGAGGATTTAATAAATTTAAACATTAACATAAATAGTAAAACAATATTAAACACATGAATTTGTTACCTAGTTGTAGAGTGTCTCTCCTACAAATGCAATCTTTGGAAGAAAACAATGGCCCTTCAACCTTCTTATAGCTCTGTATCTCATCAAGTATGAGATCTCGAAGCTCATCATTACTAACCAATCTCTCAATACATGTGTTGAGGCCAACAAGAACCTCTGTATCTTCTTTGAAAGTAGGAGAGAAATAAAACTTGGGGTTCAGAAAGTGGGCAGCAACATGAATATGTTGGTGGAGTTGTCGGTTCCACCTCCGATCTATTATGCGCCATATGGGTTCATATTTGGTCTTGTTTGACCCATATAAATGTTGAATTGCCTCTTTGGCCTTATCCATGGCCTCATATAAATACCCCATGGGGCTTTTATCCCCATCCACCAATCGTAGAACTCTAACCAACGGTTCTGACACCTAAAATATAAAAAAAATAACAAAATCAGCAAGTTGTAATATTAGAAAGCAAAAAACTAAATCATCAATCAAAGTTTGAAAACTTACATTGATGATCTCCTCCATTTGTTTGGCAAATCTATCATCAAAAATGGTCTTCTTGACTTTATCTGCTTCAGGCTTCTTGGAATAAGAACTCTCCAACCATTTTTCACTCACAAACATGCGCTTGAGGTTGGGCAATGTAGCTAAAATACTCTGCAAGGTGAGGAAATTGGTGGCAAAGTGTGTGACTCCTGATCGCACGAGATCCTTACCATCAGTGTGCTCTCTCATAAGACTTAGGACCCATGTGTGATTGTAGATGAACTTTGTGATATTCCTTCCATCTTCAACCACATTCTTCACCCAACTTAGTTTCCCTATGTCCTCAAGGAGCAAGTCAAGACAGTGGGAGCACAAGGGCTCCAAAATAATGTAGGATGCCTCGCCATTAGAAGTTTACCAGCTGCCACATATGCAGCTACATTGTCGGTCACAATTTGAATTACATTTTGAACTCCTACTTCCATCACCACCTCATCCAACATGTTGCACAAGGTCTCTGCATTTTTTGTTTCATTTGGAGGCATCAACTGATTTTAGAAATACCAATTGTCCCCTTGAAGCCACTAGAAAGTTGATGAGTGTCCTATTTCTGCCATCCGTCCACCCATCAGATATAATGGTGCAGCCATTCTTTTCCCAAGTTCTCCTTTGTTCCTCCACTAGTTTGTGTGTGTTTTGGACCTCATTCTGCAATAATGGCCCACTCAACTCATAAGGACTTGGGGCCTTGAACCCCTTACCTGCCACGGTCAATGCAGTGACCAACCCTTCCCAATAAGGACTAGAAGCAACATTGAACGGAATATTGTTGTAGAACCAAAATTTAGCACATGCGAACTTCGCCTCATTTTGCAACTCTTTATTCTAAGAAGTACCTTCCAATGAAGGTTGTGCACCAGGAGTATTACGTGGAACAAAAAAACTAGAACTAAAGCTGCCCACACTTCCAGTTCCTAATCCTCGTATCCGTGACCCAAGAGAAGAAGAGCCTCCCATAGTCCTCTGTGACCCTATAGAACTGAAATCTGCATATGGGGCTGCCATCGCCTCTGCTGCTCTCTTTTTACTTTCCTTCCTTTGGTCAAATGCTGCAAGGAGTGCTTTGGCCTCCATCTCAACCTCTTCGGGTGCCTTTGTACATGGTGTAACATCTCGACAAGGGATTCGTGCCAGGTGGTATTTCAACCGATTTATGCCACCAAAATAAGACACGGTGCAATGGTTGCAAATCACCTCTCCTCGCATTGCACCTGGTGTTCCATGTTTCCAGCAAGGATCTCTTGGTTTGCCACCACTCTTTTTACTTGCAGAAGCCATTAGTAAAATACCTAGCAAAAGAGAGACAAGATAAACGGTAAGAGATAAAAAGTGAAGTTAAAGTTAAACAAAATAAATGAAACATATTAAAATTTAAAAATGATTGAAATTTGAAAGATTTGAATTTTGAAACATATTAAAATTAAAAATGATTGAAATATTTTAATATATTAATTTATATTATGGTAAATTGATAATAATGAATAGTAGAATACTAGAAAAGACAATAATAATAATAAAATATGATATTGAAATAAAATTTGCAATTTAAATAACATTATTTTTGTTATTATTTTCTTTTCTACTATTCATCAATTTATCATAATAAAAATTAATATATTTCAATTATTTTTAATTTTAAGTTTTAAAAATAAATTAAATTAAATTAAAAGTTTTTAATTTTCTTTTACAAGTTAATATATTATATTATAAAATTATAAGTTTTAAAAACAAAAATCTAATTCAAAATTATAAGTTAATATATTAAATTAAATTATTAAAAATTATATTATAACTTAAATCAATTATAAATTATAAGTTAAAAAAAATGAAATTAAAAATTATAAGTTAATAACTTAATACATAGTTTACATACTCGGAATTGGAGAGTACTCGGCAAGCCCAATGGGGTCGAGGGGCAGCGCCCCTTGGGGGTCTGGGGCAACGCCCCCAGCGGGGTCGAGGGGCGCTCGCGGGGGTCTGGGGGCAGCGCGGGGTTGAGGGGCAGCGCCCCTCGCGGGGTCTGGGGGCAATGCCCCTGGCGCGCTCCCTGTCGCGGTACAGGGGGGCCGCTAGCACCAATTTAAGGCTTCTGAAACCATACAAAACTCCATGGCTGGTACTCCAAGAAAAAAAACACGGAAAAAAACCACTGTAGCATTTGGCGAGTAATCTATGACTTAATATATTAAATTGTAAGTTTTAAAAAACAATTAAATTCAAAATTTTAAATTCTTATAATTATAGACTATAGTTATTGTCTTATTACTTATAATATATTATATAATATGTATAAATTATTTTTTACAAATATTTGATTACAAATCAATAAATAAATAAAAATTAATTAAAAAACTTACTATATGATAGATCTGGCGCTGGACAAAAATGTTCAAAATAATTAATTAAAAAATTTATGTGGGCAAAAACGTTATAGATTTTAATTTTTTTTAGGTCTTTTGTATGTATAAATTATTTTTTACAAATATTTGATTACAAATCAATAAATAAATAAAAATTAATTAAAAAACTTACTATATGATTATGATAGATCTGGCGCTGGACAAAAATGTTCAAAATAATTAATTAAAAAATTTATGTGGGCAAAAACGTTATAGATTTTTAAATTTTTTTAGGACTTTTGTTTGTGAATCTCGTGAGATTTTCAATGCAGAATAATCTATTGAATTCGCAAAGAAAATCAAAGAAAATACCTTCAATTTAATTCCTTATCCGTCGATTTCTTTGCCTGCGTTTTTCTCCTGCGCCGCCGTCGCGTTTTTTCCTGAGCTTGCGTTTTTCTCGAGCCGCGGTCCCGTTTTTTCCTGAGCTCGCATTTTTTGTTGCCTCGTTTTTTCCTCACGTTTTTCCCTGAGCTGCCGTCGCGTTTTCTACTATCTCCTGTTGAACGAAATATCAAATAACAATGAAACGCTATTTGCAGAGTTTGTGGATAAAAACTTAGGGCAAAAAATATAAAAATGTTTTTTTTGTTATTTCGCCCACGTTTTTCCTGGTTTACTCGCGTTTTTTCGCGTTTTTTTTCAAAAGACGCGCCGCGATTTTTTGGTATTACCTGGCTGCGAGTTATTAAGCGATTAACTCGCCTCTCAATTTGCCTTGCGATTACTCACGAGTTAGGCGAGTTTTCCGCGAGTTTTTCATCTATGGTTTGAAGTGGTAATTCAATCTTTTTTTTATGTTGGATGTGTTGGATGACAGTTGGTGAAAAAAATTTAGTATTCTGCTTTCTGTTCAGACCTGTTGCAGCACAATTTCCAGTGAATTACAGACTTTTACCAGCATAATATCCATCATTTATCAAGGTGCATTGTTGTTGTTCCAAGCTAGGTGAATTCATTCAAGATTTGGGGTACTGTTTGGGGTGCTATAGCACTGTGATTTTACATCAGCACTTGATTAGTAGATAACCCTGTTCTTTATGCTTACAATGATATGTGATAACATTATAGTGCTTCAGATGGTCACTGTAATGTTCCCATTTTTATGCCATGTTGTTCCATGAGCATTGGCCAATTTCCAAGCTTTTTCGTAAGTTTCCATGTGAGCTGGAAGAACTCCAATGTTCTTGGAGAGTTCAGTTTCAGTGTTTCTTGGCATCCAGTGATGTTTTGATGTTCAAATAGTATGCAAGATTGTGGTGATTCTCTTTGTAGTGTTTTTGGCCACCTTGATTGTTCTCCACATTTATTGGAGAACATTGTTATTTTTAGTAAGTGCCCGTTTTGGAACCCAACATCATTCTTCAGCATCAACTTCTTCTTAGCGTGATCAATTTCAGTTTTTGGTGCCTGTGCAATGCTTTCTACAAAGTGATTTGGATTATTTAAATTATTGCATTAAAGTTATAAAGTTAATGTTATAAAATTTACTTTAGTGTTTTAATTTAATAAAGTTATATTATGTCCCCTCAAGTGGACACCTAGGGGAAAAGAGAACTTAGACATAAAGTTATTTTAAAATTGCAAAAAGGCCTTTGAGGGAAAAATAATTTATTATGAATTTTAAATTCCCCTTTTTCCCTCCGACTCTATAAAAGAAGGATTTTGGCTCTCATTTGGATTATTCAAGTTTGCACATATAACAGGATGTTGATGGAGTGAACAGAGAAGTTAGTCCAAGGTTGATTGAGGACAAAAACCCTCATCAAAGCACTAGTTTCGGTGCTGAAAGATTCTCCCTGGCTGGTGAGTGATTTCACACAGGAATCACATTGGTTTCATTGAGTTTTGGAATTTGGGGTTTTAAAAAAGAAAAAAGATATTCAAGTTTTCTGAGTGCATGAGTTTTGGGGTTTGTTTGTTGTCATTTTTGTAGGGGTTGTTGATGATTTTCGTTAAGATTTTAAGCTTTCTATTGATTGGCCATACACTTGGGGGTTTGGATTTGTGCCCTAGTTGGGTTGGTCGCTGTACCATTCAAGATTGCTTGGGAAATGTGTTGAAGGATCTAAAAAACAGTTAAGGCTGCAATAACAGATTTCCACATTGTTGGGCGAGCCCTTTTAGGTGCTTTTTGAGGCTGATTGAAAATTACTTGAATTTCTATGAGTAGCCATACCATTTGCAAGGACTCCTGAATACTTGGCGTGAGCCATCTAGGCTAGAACATCTAGGTTTTGAGTGCGTTTTCACCTTTATATGTGGTGCCTAGTTGTTAGACATCATTTGCAGTCATTATCACGGTGAACAAGCAAGTTTGTGAAGAGTTTTGGATAATTTTGTGCTGGTCGCCCCTGTTCTAGCAACCCATTCAGCACTGGGTATGACAAAAACTTAGTAGCAGACATATATGCTTCTTATTTCCTAGTTTTATGAAGGTGTTTGTAGTGTTGTAAGTGTTTGTTGCTATTTGCTAACATTAGCAGATGTTCTATGCGGATTGGAAGAAGTGTTTAATGACCTTTCTAGCTGCCAGGACCCACAATATCAGTACAGCAGACCTGCATCACCATCTACAATAGCTTGAACTGAGTTTCCAGACCTGTCATGTCCATATCTGCCCATACACCTGAGATTTTGTGCTTTAAACTATGTTCCACGGCATTTCCGAGACAGGGTCAGGATGGCAGGGGATGCGTTTCGAGGACAACAATCTAAGGGCCTTTTTTTTGGGGGGACGGCGAGGGAACAGCAATATATATAATAACACCAGCATATATAATAACACCAGTATAACAGCAACAATATAATATGACAATGTTAAAATGATGTTGGATGACATCTATAGGAGCCTACATGCCAACCACATTCCAAAAAGAAATTGTTTGTTTGTACCTCTCACACAATACCACATTGGACTAGACCATGGAAAATGTACCTTTAATCTCTTTTGCACTCTAATACCATATGAAGAATTTTAAATTTTGATGCTTTTTTGAACAATGAAACATTGAAATCAGAAATCCAAATTATTTTTGTTAATATTAATTGTTATATAACTTATATCATTAACTATGAATCTGAATCATGATATATTTATTGTTGTTATACTACAGTTGTTGTTGTCACTGCTGTCATGATTAATTTAATTGTCGTTATATTGTTGTTATAGTGTTGTCATGATATATTTATTGCTGTTGTTATAATGTTGTCATCTTACATTGCTATTATAATGTTGTCATGATATATTGAACAGTCGTTTTTTAATGTTATGAACGATTATTTTTAAAAACACTATTAAAAATTGTTTTTCAACAAGGGATGCCTGGCTGTCCCCAAGACAATTAGGGGATGCCTAGCCATCCCCAAGACAATTAGGGGACGCCTAGCCGTCCCCAAGGCAGACATCCCTGGTCGCCTTTGGGACGGCCAGGCGTCCCCTATGTGTTTCCTGCCATCCCCGATTTTGGGAACGTGTTTTGGGACATTTCCGCATTTTCCAGATTTGGAGGGGGCAGCTAGGGGATGTCCCATAACATCCCCCCATCCCCAAAACGCCTCAAGGGACAGGAACGGGAGTTTGAGGGGTGGGGACGTGTCCTTGTGTAACACAGGCTTTAAACAGTCTTGTATAAGTCTGAAATCTAGTTCAGGTTGATGTCCACTCACCCCCCTGGGTGTTCAAATGAAGTTTAGGTGAGTTTGTGGGCTATATTGGGCCTGTAACCACAGTATACACTGTTATTCCAGACATGCAAATAAGTTACCTGCATTGTTGAGAGGTTTCAGTCTTACCACAGTTCATATCTGCTCCTAATCTGAGACCTGCAAGTGCATTCCATGATGTTTGGTGATGCTAAGTGTATTTAATGTTGTTGATCAACCTTGGGAGGTATGCTCTACTTGTTAGGAAGAGTTTCTTGGTGTTTTCTTGGGTCTTCCATGACTGAAAGACTTATAAGTCAGCTGTTTGAACTGATGTTGCTTTTCTATCAGACTTGCAACCTAATTATTGAAGTGTTGATGACATTGGAGAGCATAGAAGAGTATTTCCAGGGGTCGTTTTCTTTTGTTGATCATTGTGGCGTGATTTATGAACATTTCCTAGGCTGGTTAGTGCATTTCCAGCGCTGTAACAAGGAACAGACCCACTCAGGAAATTGATATCAACAAGAATAATCACTCCCAGGCCAATAAGAGCACCTTTCCATCACCGTATACAAAGTACTTTGCAGTTGTTACCAATTGGTATTAATTTCATGCTTGTTGGTGATGTTTTCATATTTGCATGTCCCATTGCTATCACCAAGATTCTCTAAGAGCCCTGTAATCTACAACAGTTTCTTATGACAATCGAATATCATTATTGGCATGTTTATGTTGTACTTCATATTTTCAAAGAATTAAATTAAAAATAAAAATAAAAATGAGGGTGGTTATTACAGTGATACCGCTGAAAGCTATTATTCTCATGCATTTTAAATTATAACACTGGATGGTAGTACCGCCAGTGAGATTGTTCTGGTTTAATGCTGAAACTTACCCCACTAAACAAGTGGTAATATTGTAATTGGTCCCACTGGATAAGTGGAAGAAGTTTAGTTTTCATCTTCCACTATTGTATAAGTTTTCTCACTAAAAAGTGGATGTTTGCTTCTTTCAATACTGTTTATGCACTCCATTGAATAAGTGGTATTGACTGGCTTGCCGCCTAGTGTCTTATTTTCAATTGCTGACTTGGTCTACTTGTAATACAGAACACTGTATGCTCTCACCTTGCCCCTATTGGGATTTGGGTGATTAGAAAGTGGAATGGATATTACATTGTAATCTCATTTCTAGTAGCATTTTTTTCGAATAAAAAAATATAGGGTGGTTAATACAGTGGTATTAGGTCTGGTGTTCCTGCCAAGCTGTGTTGCTAATCCTATCGTGTGACTGCAAATTTCTCTATGAGTGATAGAGAACTTTGAATTATATTAGAGAGAAAAAAAGACAGCTAAATTAGAGACCTCAACCCCAATTGATGAAACTTTTTCAAAAGTTCTAAGAGTTAGACAATATCCTACTAGTGATAGTGACAGTTCATTAGAAAAAACATGGCAGAAAGAGATAAAGGAACAACTCCACCAGACGGATTGAATTCCAAAGCAGAGAGAATGTTTGATACTATGCTTGACATGATGTCACAAATGTTGGCTAAAATGAAACCAAGCAAGAAGTTTTTGATAAACTTAAAGAGGTAATGAGATCATGTCTTGTACTTGTACCAAATTTCTCACTTTCATTTGTTTCAGAATGTGATGCATTAGGAGAAGGGATTGGAGCTGTGTTGACACAAAAGGGTCATCACATAGTTTTAGAAATAAATAAGTTGAGAGAAGCAAATAAAGGATTCTCCATTTATGACAAAGAAATGTTGGCCATCATTCACGATTTCAAAAAGTTTAAGCAATAGCTAGTTTGTGGGAGATTTGTGGTTAAGACAAATCATAACAATTTGAAATTCTTCCTCAATCAATGACGCTTGAATGATAGGCAGCAATAGTGGGTAAGCAAACTCTAAGTATATGATTTTGACATACAGTACATGAAAAGGAAAAAGAATGTGGTGGTTGATGCCCTTTCCAAGAGGCCTACTTTGTTTCTATTAATGTTGCTGATTGGAAGGCTGCCATTATGGAAAAATATGCTAAAAATGCTTTTTCTACTAAAGGATGACAAGTATGCAATGATGGATGGTCTTGTTCTTCAAAGAACAAAATTTTCCTAATTCCAAAATCCAAGATGAAGCCAAAGATTTTAATAGCTCTCTATGATATGCCTATAGAAAGGATGCAGGATATTAGAAAACTTATAGGCAAATCAAAGAGAGATTATTTTGAAGGGGACTTAAGAAAAATGTCCTCAAGCATATTAGAGAATGCATTTATTTGTCAACAAAACAAAGCAAAGCACAATTTTCCTACAGGTTTATACAGCCTTTACCTATTCCTAATCAAAAGTGAAATAGCATATCTAGAGACTTCATGCCTACCCAAGGTACAAGGGAAAGATTGCATCTATGTTGTGGACAAGCTAACAAAATATGCACAATTCTTTTTTATCTCATCAAAATTCAAGCTCCCCCAAGTGGCCAATTTACTTTTCAAGGAAGTATTAGGCTACATGGATTACCAAAAATATTGTAAGTAATAGGAACGACAAATTCTTCAATGCTTTTTGGTATGAGTTGTTTCATTTTATAGGTACAAAAATCACTCCAAGCACCAGCTATCATCCTCAAACTAGTGGTCAGAAAAAATAGTGAATAAGTGGGTTGAGGTGTACTGTCTATTTTTGGTCCATTCCAACAATCTTGGAAAATTCCAAAATTCTTGGAGAACACCAACTTTATTTTAAGAAGGAATTCTAACAGTTGCAGTAAGTTCAAGAAATCTAGTTGAGTCTTATGGTACTTTTCGAATGCGGATTCGACATTCTATGAGCTCTCCACACTTCTTAGAGAAGTTTGCTATTTTTGGAAAGCACCAACTTTCATAATGCTCAATATCCTAAGAGCTTAAGAGTATTTTGGCATAGTCAAAATTCATGTTTGGTTTATTTTAATACTTTTCATAACTTTGGTTGGATGTGCAGAAATTAATTAAATAATTAAATGGTTAAATTTTAAGTTGTCCAAAAAGTAAAAATTAAAAAACAATTTATATTAATTATTTAAAAGGAATCTAAAATCACTTTTTGGAGGGAAAAATAAGAGGACACAAATAATAGTATTTTATTATTCCAAAAAGTGTTTATAAAAGGAGATTTCGCGGAAAGAAAGCTCATTCTTGATATTCTAGTTATTTGATATTTTCTCGAAACCCCAATCGTAGAGTTGAGTAGTTTTCTA